>JBBPSV010000865.1:0-12975 GCA_038093795.1 Retiboletus fuscus
GTCCGTCAGGACACCCCTCTCCGAGGATCAGGGTTGGGCCATCGAGTAAGTGATGTACAGTACGAGTAGCGGGAGGTAAGGGAGCGGTCAGGGGGTTACCGCTATCCCGACTGCTGCCCATCCGAGTCCGTTTAGGGTTCAGCTACTAATCTTCAGCCCTATCAAGGGAGTTGGCCAGACCCGCAGAGGCGACTGCGGCGATACGAGGGCGTGCCCTGACTCCGCAGGGGCGAGATGCGCCATTGACGGGAGCGCACGATGGATCCGTGACACAACGTGCGGCTCTGTTCGTAGTATGGCACGAGCGCAGTCGCAGGGCTTTGTCTTTCAAGTTGGCCGAGCATGATGAACAAGTAAAGACCAAGCTCTGTCTCCCCCCCCATCATCGTCCCCCTACCTGACATGATGCTATGGACTACGTCCCATCATTGTCCCCGAACATGACATGCCAGTGCTGCCGTGGACTACGTCCCGCCATCGTCCCCTCACCTGACATGACGCTGCGGACCACATCCCATCATCGTCTTGTCACACAGACACCAGACTTTCCAGCCGTGTGATGAACCCCAGAGCTGCAGAGGTGATCTCAACACCACTCTGCGTCCCCCAACCCCAGGAGGAACCGCCACCCTGGTGGCCACTCTCCTGGCTCCTCACAAGCCATACGCCTGGATGAATCATCCTGCCCTTGCCCCTGCTCCTCAGTCTGTGGCGGATGCTGCCAGGTACACCCTCCCACCTGTCTGATGACCTGGTGAGCCCCCCTTAGCCATCCTCCTCCTAGTAGTACACGGGCTTGCGGCTTTCGCTGCGTGCGTCGTCGGGCGACCACTGTCAGGGTAAGCAGCTCACCACAGCCCTAGGACTGTCTGGAGCCGGACACCACTCCGCGTTGCTGCCCACTTTCCCTCTCGCATGGGTCCCTGTCCTAGCGTCCCTCGTGCATGTAGTTGATGATGCATCGTAGTCTCACCTTGTTTGTACTCATCATCGATCACTCAACTCCTCCGGCCACTAATTCCCGTGAGCACGAGCCAAAGATGCCGCAGTCGCGTCCCCGACGACATAAAACGGCACTGCCATTGTCCTTGTTCTTGTCATCACGCACCTTGCATCGTCTCCGATATTGCCATCAATTGGAGAGCCTCGCACCACGCCTGGACGGCCCATTTGCTCGTTAGTATCGGCACATACCCCTTCCGCACGAACGCAACCTCATACCGATCCGGCCCATCCTCTTCTGGCGCTCTGAGCAACAACGCGTGCTTCATCTTCGCAGATGACGTGAGAGTCCAACAAGTGTCTATCTCTGGTATTGGCACTCCGCGACGACAGACGACACGATCTCCTGCAATATCCAATTTGCAGAGGGGCACCGGGCTGCCTGAGCACGCGCTCTCAGCTCATCGCACATCATCCACCATCAGCATGCCTGATCTGCTCGCTTTGCCTCTCATCACTACCCTCCTCTCTAGATCACCTCATGCGCCGCTCACTGCCCACAAAGTCTGGCGCACAGACCTCACCTCTGAAATATACCAGCTCAACGCCAGCCTCAACGTCCACGCAGGTAAGCGCACGATCACACGTCCTACATCTCACTTCACAACGCCCAGCCCTTCACCTCCTCAACGACGACTTTGACGCTTGCCACGGTCTCGCTCAAACATCGGAGGGCGACCCATACTCGGACCACCTCCATTGCATCGCGCACAGACGCGAACCAGATTACTGGAACTCCAAGTAAGCATCGGCACATCCTGGCCGACATCGTGGCTAATCAAGGTCAGATGGTGGATCGCCCGTCTCCCTCATCCTCACCTGGCAGAAATATACGTGCCAGACACTACCGGCGCATCCTTGTCGCAGGCAAAAAAGGTGGCAGAGAAATTCATGGATGCGGTCCAAAGCGCAGAAGCTTCTTGCAAAGGGATCACAGAGAACAGCGTCAGTGACTAGAGTTAACGACGCTGACCAAGATATTGATCGAAAAGGATGCCAAGGGACACTGGTAGCAGAGTCGATGTATGATACGACTGCCGAGCATACATTCATGTCGTTCCTCCTATGACTCTGATGACGTTTTCGTATATCGTAAAGACGATTCCACTGCTCATCTGCGTGAAAAAGTCATGACCTACGTCCAAGATTACGACTCAAGTACAGTGCTTACCACCAACCGCGCTAGTCTTGGCATCGTTCCCGTCCAGAATCGTAGCAAACCTTCCTCTGTCAAGATCCGGTAACCGCAATGAAGCGAGTTTCTATACTCTCGAGAAGCATTCAGAGCCTGCATGCGCATCTTGATGACGCTGTCCAACACGTCAAAGGCACGGAAAACAGAAAGACACACTCAAGCGGTTGCGTGACATAGACTGTGACGAGGCCCGCAATGGCACCGAGCGACAAGACTCCCAGGCCTCGGCACACTGACTTTGCCCTGTGAGATCGTGAGTGCGGGAAGGCGACATGAAGCAGGGGAGCGACCTCCGAATCCGCCAGCCTTGATGGCGTTCCTAACGACGAGAGTCAAACAACCCGAATACAGACGGTGATGCCCTTGTCGCGGATGGTCGTGCGGATGATCGTGAGCGATGGTTCTCACTGGTGCGGCGACGGTGAGCCTACGGGTATGCGACGAGAGAAGACTAACCTGACCCCAAAACTGGGAACGTGTTTTCACGAACTCGGTGGTATACGTCGCGAAACTTGCTAAATGCGTTGAGCGAGCGCGGGGTGACGAGACGACGGTCGACGTACGCTTCGATGGCCACAATGTACAACGAAGCAACCTAGTAAACGTCGAACAAGAAGTTGGACGAGGTGACGTTTTGCCAAAGAGACGCTCCCTGTCTCTGATGGTCATCGGTTTCGTTGATCTTGGAATCTAGGTTGTACTGCGTATCATAGCTTTTCCTGTGATCGACGTTGTAGTATCGTCTGTCACCGAGTCGTGCTAATGGATTGATGGACACTATATACACATGATTATAACAGACAAGTGGAAAATACAATGGTTCCACAAGCTTGAACGTAGACGAACGACTTGTGAATGCGAGGTCAACATGGATTGGATAGCGGCAAGGTGAGAGAGTCTGTCGTCGCCATTCAGGAAGGTCGTTTCGGGAAGTTGCCCTGGCACCAAGGTTGCAATGATCAGGGAGATGCGCCAACTTGCGGCATTGCGCAACTACGTACTCACAGGTTATATTTGACAGGGTAAATCGATGTGCTTGCGGCAGCCCGGTGTCACGCTCCAATAAAGAGAGATTCAGTCTTTGGACTATGGCGAAACAAGAGTCGATGTAATAAAATGTGTAGACGCGAAGAGAAGGACAGAGTCATGACTGTCATCAATGCCGCTGTGCCTTCCAGTGCGATTTTCTCCATAGTCGCCAGCAGAATGACCAATAGAAAGGCGACAAGTGTATTCTTTGGGCCAAGGGCAAGCGCCCAGAGATGATATAAGTGTGTGAACTGATGTAGGACGATAAGAAGACACGTGTATAACAGGCGACAACGGTGTACCGCAAGTAGACGACTGCGTGTCCTTCTTTCCATCGCTCTTACAATCCTACGTGTATGTCTCAGAGGATTTATCGGCAATCAAGGAATGGTGAGTAGGTGGGCGGCACAACAAAGGGGCGGCACTGACAGGAGCCAAGAGTCGAGTGAAGACCAACCTTCCTCCAGTATTGTTCGCCGAGAGGAAGCAAAACCGATCGAAATCTATGGTGGAGCAGACGCATATTCAGTTGCATTCCTCGTTGATGGAAGGCACTTTGTGAGCGGCGGTGACGAAAGGAAGATACGACGTTGGCGAGTGGAAGATGGAAAGGAGGTGGGGACGCCGATGGATGCAGGGAGTCGTGTTTTCGACATCGCGACGACACCAGATGGAAAGTGGATCGTGAATGGGACAATCGATGGCCAGGTGACTGTATGGAATGCAGACAGCCACGCAAAAGTGATCCAGTTCCAAGCACACAGCGCTGTGTGGTGTCTCGTGTGGGCAGTTGACGTCTCTCCGGACGGGACGAGAATCGCAAGCGGATCAAGTGACGGGACTGTACGTGTCTGGTCTCTCTCGACTGGCGAGCGACTGCTCGGCCCTTTGGAACACGAGTGGAGTGTGGCCGCGGTGAAAATTTCTCCCGATGGACGGCTCGTCGCTACTGCCACATGGGAGCGCAAGTCGGTTCGGATCTACGACGGTCGGAACGGTGACTTTCTCGTCGACTTTCTCGTCGAGTTTCCAATCGAAGTCAACTCGCAATGCAACCAGTCCATCGCCTGGACGAGCGATAGCAAGCAACTCTTTGCCTTGTCTCGCGATGGCAGCATCTACTGCCTCGAGGTGTGCACCAGGAAGACGCTTTCAAAATGGCCCATTCACACTGACGAGGATCCCGTGTGCATTGCCCTTGCAAGCAACGGCACATTCATCGCAGCGTCCGGGGGTTCCTCTGTCTCTTTCTGGGACACTGCGACGCACGAGCAAATCGGGTCTGTCATCGAGCACGCAACCACGGTCATGTCCATGGCCATCTCGGTAAATCACGATATCGTAATGGGTGGAGGCAAGACAATTATCATTCGAAGTCTCCATGACATCCTTTCCTCTCCCTATTTCAAGGAGAGTTCAAGTGCGCTCATTTATTGCCTTGCTGCACGTTCCATTGACATTCACGTCTGCTAGACAGCAAAATCACGCGTCTCGAGAAAACCATTCGAGAACTTGGTCACGAACTTGCTACATGCCAACGAACAGCCGCACAGGAAAAGGATAGCGCTAATGAAACCATCAACTTCCTTCGTGCACAGGTCGAGTATTCGAGTACGTCCGTCATCGCCCTGACACACGCTTAATTGACATCCATGTCCATTAGACGGTAAAGTCGAGCATCTCGAGAAAACGTTCCACGAACTCGTCACGTCCCGACACACAGCCAGTGAGAAGGAAGATAGTCCGGACAAAACCATCTCGTCTCTCAAAGAGACGGTGCAGCAACTCCGCACCCGGCTCACCGAATCCCAACAGAAAGCCGAGGAGAAGGATAACCTCCTCCGTGTACACGAGCAGAAACATCATTGCGAAGCCATGTATGCCGCGGGGCGCACTTTCGATGCTGTATCATCTCTCGTCGAGATCACGAATACCACGAGTGAGGAGATGAGAGCCAACAGGTTCCTCGTGGACTGGCTTTCTGGTGAGTTTCTCTGTCGTGTGTCGAAAGGGAGAAATTAATTTGCACCATCAGAATTCACCAACCGATGTGCATCGACGCTGGAAAAAATTGGTGACGACGCATCGCACGTCGAAAATCATGACGAAGCACTTGCAGCCTACTCTACTGTCTTGTCTCTTGACTCATCCGCCACGAACAACGTGCTCGTCAAGTGGGTCAGCACCATGATGATTCGTGGCTCAGTGGACGAAGTTTTGCACGCCGCGATCAAGGTATGCTTTGCGTGATACTCTGGATCTCGACACTGACTTTCATTGTGGTTTAGTTCAAGGTTCCAAGGTTCATGATCTACCAGGCAATTTGCGACGCTCTCGAACGGGACGGTCGCATCACGGAAGCAATCGCATGTTTCAGACAGATGCAGAGCGAGTTAGCAGAGGACATGAGCATTAGCAACGAGCAGTTGCAGTGGGAGTTCAGTGAGTGGTCGTGTGTGTAACACCGACCAATGATCGTCTGAGCGTCCCTTGTAGGTTTTCAACGGCAATGCGGAGAGAAGCTGGAGAAGTTTGCTGATGCCGCAATGGAAGTTCACAACTACGATAAAGCTGCCGAACACTTGTCGACTATACTGTCACTCGATGGAGTGGATCGGGTGAATACCCTGATCAAGCGAAGCAAAGCACGAGCACTGATGGACTCGTGGGGGGATGCGCTGAGTGATGCCGACGAGGTATAAGTCGCACCTAAGTGTATCAGACAGTGTGAATAACAGATCATGCAGGCCATCAGACTCGACCCATCATCCCATCAAGGTTACGAGCGCCGGTATGTGGCATTACACGGGGCGAGACGCCATGCGGAAGCAGTCGAAGCATTCGACACGATGCTCCTAACGCTCAAGCAATCTCCTCACGAACATGTTCGCAGTGAGTCATTGCCTGCATATTACTCACATCGAATGCTGATTATGATCACCGATAGAGCTTCGTTCTCACTATATTGATGTCAGACCTACCATTCGCCGTATCATTAACCAGACGCTCCACCATATGCCACGTATTCTCATTGACACCGCAACCGGTCGTCTATATGACAAGAAGCAGCAAGTGGCAGCATTCGAGGAACTCCCAATCTGGAACGAACTCATTTCTTCCATGACAAGAGAGGTAGACTATGGGCGCATCTCGAGTGCGGTGAAAGAGTTCTACCGATATGTGACACTCTCACATACATGGGAGCAAGAAGAACCCTTGTTGTACAAGGTCAAGAATATCTCGATCTATGACCTAGAGTCATCTCCTACAAATATCAAGCTACAGAGATTCTGCTCACTCGTGCATTCTCTCGGGTTTCGGTGGGCATGGGCCGACACAACCTGCGTAGACCAGGAGAACAATGTGGTACTGCAAGAGTCGTTGGTCGCAATGTTCACGTGGTACCGTGGCTCGTCCCTCACACTTGTCTACCTCCGTGGTGTCTCGTCAGAGTCTCAGCTCCCAGGTGGCCTCCGGGGCAGCATTTGGAATACTCGAGGATGGACATACCAGGAATATGTTGCTGCCGAGACTGTCCAGTTCTACACCGAGGACTGGAAGCCGTACCTTGGCTTGGACTTGGCCAACCACAAAGAGTCGCCTGTCGTTGTTTCGGAGATGCAACAGGCAACAGGGATTTCTGCAGAAGAGATGGCCGTACTTCGACCGGGCCTCGACAGAGTTCGGGAGAAGCTTTACGTGGCTTCGATGCGTCAAACGACACGCTTGGAAGACGTTGCATACTCACTGCTCGGGATTTTCAATGTTTCGATCCCGGTTATATATGGCGAGGGTGATCGTGCAGTTGGTCGACTCCTCGAACACATTTTAACAGGTTCGGGCGATGTCGCAATCCTGGCTTGGACAGGCTGTGCAGGTAGCTACAATAGCTGCCTACCTGTCGACCTCACGGTGTACAGCCAACTCGTGCCGCCTCACATCCCACGACCCATGGAGATAGTTGAGATGGACAGCATGGTCATGGCACTCCGTTCATCCTTGCCTGACCTCTCCCTCGCCATGACATTACATAATCAACTGAACACACTTCCATCGCCTTCCCTTGCTGCAAGTCGACTTCGTCTCCCTGGCATTCTTTTCCACCTCGGCAAACTCATTCACACCTCAGAACCTGATCCGGTGACGAGACTGGATGTATATCATGCAACGACATCGTTGTTTGGGGATATAGAGATCAAAACTGCAGACGACTCCTTGACTGGGATGAGCAATCTCTGTCTCGTCCATCCATGGATCCGCCCTCTACTGGATCAAGAGTTCTCGGATCGTGTGGCTGCATTTGACGAGATGACACAAGCACTTCGGTTGATTGCTCGTCTCCGGCAACCGTTTGGTGCGCTGTTGCTCAAGCCGCTGTCGCGTATAGAGTACAGGCGAGTCGCTGCGGACAGTTTGATCATGGTTCAATTTAGCGAGGAGATTTCGTTGACCGAATTGATAAAGAATGTCCGTATGGTCGAGATACAGTAGTCGTCATTTTAGTACTACGGAACGAACTCGTAACAGTAGTTTGATGCTTGGGGGTAGGTGATATTATAAGAGGCTTCATTGGCAGATTGTGTGCAAAGAGAGTCGCTCGGGCCATTGAGCAAGCGATATACGGTACGAGTAAGGGCTGGTAAGGGAGCGGTAAGTCTAAGTAGCGGTTTCGAGCCTGCGAAAGCTCTCGTCAGGGGCTGCAGCTACCCTGACTGCTGCCCATCCGAGTCCATTTAGGGTTCAGCTACCAATCTTAAGCCCTATCGAGGGTGTTGGCCAAACTCGCAGAGGCGACTACGGCGATGCAAGGGTGCGACCCTAGATAGATTGGTTGCATGGTGAGGTGCACGAGTAGGGAGGAAGGAAGCTTTCTGCTCGAAGAAAAGGTTGGGAGAGAGACTCGGAGGAGGGGGGAATTCCCACAGGCGGTGCGGGCATGCGAGGCCCCTTTCGGGCGCTCGCCTACACTTTTGCGCCGCCATGGCATCGGTCCCTTCAGTGTCGCTTACGGAATCCCAACTGGGATGCGAAATATACCTCCCATCCCCACCCTTCACGACCTGCCAGCACATCAGAATCAGTGCGCTCCCACACGCGTAGATGCTTGCCTACCGGCACCCTCTCCAATGCCGCCCCCAAGTCGACCCGAAACGTAGACGACCCCGTGGTGCGGTACACCTCGAGCGTGTCCAGCACGACGTCCCCAGCGATGAGCATCCCCGGAAGCGTCTCCTGGTTCTTGTCCCCCGTCAGATAGACCATCTGTCGTCCTCGATCGTCCACATGCTCCCCCAAGATGAACCCCGCGAGGCGCTCGCCCGTCCCCGCCTCTTCACTCCCGCGAACGTGCGCCTCTGCAGGCACGAGATGCATTGCACATAGACGCGAACCAGATTACTGGGACTCCAAGTGCGCATCGGCACATCCTGGCCGACATCATGGCTAATCAAGGTCAGATAATGGATCGCCCGTCTCTCTCATCCTCACCTGGCAGAAATATACGTGCCAGACATTACCGGTGCATCCTTGTTGCAGGCAAAGAAGGTGGCAGAAAAATTCGTGGATACGGTCCAGAGCGCAGAGGCTTCTGGTGAAGGGGTCACAAAGCTGGAACAGCGTCAGTGGCTAGAGTTGACGATGCTAACCAAGATATTAATCGAAAAGGATGTAAAGGACACTGGTAAAGTCGATATATAACATCACCGTCGAGCATACATTCATGCCGTTCCTCCGATGACTCTGATGACATTTTCGTATATCGTAAAGACGATTCCACCACTCATCTGTGTGAAAAAAGTCATTACCTGCGTGAACCGACGTCCAAGATCACGACTCACCACCAATCGCGCTAGTCTCGGCGTCGTTCCCGTCCAGAATCGCAGTAAACCTTCCTCTGTCAAGATCCGGTAACCGCAATGAAACGAGTTTTTATACTCTCGAGAAGCATTAAGAGCCTGCATGCGCGTCTTGATGACGCTATCCAACACGTCAAACCCACGTGAGCACGAAAAAGGAAGAGACGCACTCGAGCGGTTGGGTGACATAGACCGTGACGAGGCCTGCAATAGCACCGATTGCAAACGTGATCCCGGTAGGAAGCTGCTGTCCCGGACGCGCAGTGGACTGCACGAACTGCTTGAGGGTGGTATACGTCGTGAAGCGCACCGCCGAATTGGCGCCTTGTCGCATCATCTAGAACGAGATGCAGGCCGTACAGCGGACGTGCAGAGAAAAGGCACGTACGACGGGGAATAATCCTCGATATATGCCCGCGATGCCTTCTTGGCGTACGATGGATACGGTGCCATGCACCAGACCGCGATATTGGGGATTCGGACGCTTGGCATCGTCGATGAGTTTCGTTCTGCAACGTGGGGCGGTGTTGTGAGGCAAGGGGACGCGGACGCGGACACGGATACACACTTGATTGTTTCGGAAGGGGTGACGGCGACAACGGCCTCTATCATCCCGGCGCCCAATCCCGCTACCGAACAATACTCGCCAGTGAATCACGTGGACAGGTGCATGCATGCTACGTGGCACTGACCGAGCAGACTCCTCGGCGCACTGACTTTGCCCTGCGAGAACGTGAGTGCGAGAAGGCGACATGAAGTAAGAGAGCGACCTCTGAATCCGCCAACATGCTCTTGAAGTGGTCATAACTCACGAAGCGCACCCCAGCCTTGATGGCGTTCCCGACGACGAGCGCTGAACAACCCGAATAGAGACCGGTGATGCCCTTGTCGCGGATGGTCGTGCGGATGATCGTGAGCGGTGGTTCTCGCTGGTACGGCGACGGTGAGCCTCCGAGCGTGCGACGAGAGAAGACCGACCTGACCGCCAAACTGGGAACGTGTTTTCACGAACTCGGTGGGATACGTCACGAAACTTGCTAAATGCGTTGAACGAGCGCGGGACGACGAGACGACGGTCGACGTACGCTTCGATGGCCCCCGCCGTCGTCCCGGCGATCAGCGAGTGCAGCGGCCGCTCTTTCGCGTTCTTGCTCGTCATGGTCATCAAACAAAAAACTGCCAATTTAGGAAACTCTCAATGCAACCATGACATCACTCCAAAACGACCTCGGATAAATACGAGCGAGTCAGACAGACACGCTCAGATCCAACGCCATGTCGTCCGTTCCCTTCCCCACTCCGCAGCTCCACGACCCCTCTCAGCCACCCCCCGCACCCGGGACCACTGCATCCCAGCCCCCCTTGGTGCCTCAGCGTGCCCAAGCCCAAGACGTCTCAGAGATCCAGGGAAGGAATGCGTTCAACTCTGAACGTCCCCTAGGCGTCACCCCCGTCCCAGAAGGTCGCCTCTGTTCGCCATCCACAATCTAAGGGATGCTAACCCGTTCTAGGCGGCGTCGCGATCGGCGGTCAACCCAACCTGCCCGAGGGACACGCCAACATAGGAGACAAGATCGTAGGCAAGACGCAAAAGGTGGGCGTTGCCATCGCCAGTCGTGTTGACCCCACCTGACAGCGCGCCAGGTGATTGGAAAGTACACGCACAATCCCGAGTTGCACGAGAGGGGCGAGCTTCGCGAGACTGGCGGCAAAGCTGCCGCAGAGGGTCGTGCCCGGGCTGCCCATGACTAGATTTTAGTGATATGGACGATTGCATACCTGTACGATAGCGTGATATTTAATCGAATGTTGGTCGAGGTGATCACCGCCTTGCCCCCAGAATAAGCGGTGCATGGACAGATGAAGGCACTACATGGCATCCAATGAAAGCTTGCGGCTGTTTGACCAGTTAGTACACATTTCCTTGGTACGAATAGATCAGTGACTCGATTAATCTGCCGGCCCATCGATTAAACCTGCTCGAGGCAAAGGACGGCAGTATACCCATCAAGTATCCTCGGATGCGCTCTCGGTTTTTCTTTCCGTCCTTTTCCAACCCTGCGTCAACGTGCTAGGGGGGTCTTTCGAGGAGGCATACGATATGATCGCTGTGGATTATGATCGATATCGATGAACGCCGTGCTCAAGCTAAATATACTTGTCAAGTCTCCCTTGACGGCGGTCCGAGCTGCCCGACTACCTGGTACCTGTTGGCAGTAGGGTGGTCGCCCGGAATAATAGCTTCGTTTGGTCTACCACGGGAACCTAGCATGAGGCATATGGGTGAGCCGGCAGCACTGGCATGACAACGAACCGAGATCGAGTTTCATGGCGTATTTAGAGTACCCATGCATCATCCAGCTGGCATCTTGAATGTTCGTCGAGATCAGACGATTCTTTTCTCGCGGCGAGCCAGGAATATCTTTGCGCAGATTAGGTGTTGTTGGTTCGGTCCAACCACTGGCAGACGGCACTAACAAGCGGCAACACCAGCAATAATTGGCCGTTTGGGGATATGGCGGCCTGTGTAACTAAATTCAAGACGTACATGAGGCGTTGCGACTACGCACATATAAAAGACATACTACATAAAGCGACCAATAGAACGATCGATGAGCTACTCAATAATTTTAATCGTCGCTTGGCAAGCCAAGAACACTGTCCAACAAGATGCATCGTCTATCTAACACCAACCTCGCTCACTGACCCTCGGGCTTCTTGCTCTTGGCCGTGCTGGCTGTGAGGCTCTTGTGGATGAATGGCAGGACACCACCTCCTGCGATCGTGGCACGTACGAGGATATCGAGCTCCTCGTCACCACGAATCGCCAGTTGCAAGTGTCGTGGTGTTATACGCTTCACGCGAAGATCTTTTGATGCATTCCCTAGACACCAGAGCCGTATCAGCATCGGAGACGGCACGACGAGCGTACCCTACGCACCTGCCAGCTCGAGCACCTCGGCCGTGAGGTACTCTAGAATCGCACTCGTGTACACCGCAGCTTTCGCACCGATCCGCACGTTGTGTTGCGTGCGCTGTTTCAGATAACGATGGATACGGCCGACGGGGAACTGGGGGAGCATGAGCATACGCGAAGCGAAATGTGCGGGTAGACATACCTGAAGTCCAGCCTTTTGGCTCCGAGTTTGTATCGTGCGGGGTGCTGTCGTCGCGCCGGAACCTGCTGCGCCACCCTGGTCTGGCGCACCAGTCTTTGATTTTCCGCCTGTTGCTTTGGGGGGCATTGTTGAGAGATGGTGATCGTAAGAAGTAAAGGCGCGTCTTGCTTTAGGGTCGGCAATTCGGTGTTGTTGATTGCGACGCGTGCCCTCACGTGATGAGGGTTATCTTCTGCTCACCTCGAACACTCTGATCGGTCACCAGTTAGAAAGCCAACATGTCCTTCTCCCCACACGACGTGTACTCGAAACATCTGGCTGGAGCTCAAGGATATCCATTATGGACTCCACGACTCGATGGAGAGTTCCCGGAGCATTGTCGGACTGAATGTTGAGGACGTTGGCCATATCTTGCCTTCATTCGTGGATTCGGGGTTACGGTCAACAAGCGTCTGTATTGGGAAAATCTCTCTGTGGAGGCTCAAGACCGCAGGCATTTCGAGTTCACCGAGTTTGGCTCCGATATGATCCACTTTCTGGTGGGAGAGGGGTTCGCTGTGGCAACTCATCACGGTACTCGACTGGACTAGGACAGCCTCGAAGTTCCACAG
Source organism: Retiboletus fuscus (assembly GCA_038093795.1). Taxonomy (NCBI): domain Eukaryota; kingdom Fungi; phylum Basidiomycota; class Agaricomycetes; order Boletales; family Boletaceae; genus Retiboletus; species Retiboletus fuscus. The sequence goes on from JBBPSV010000865.1 coordinate 12,812, forward strand.
CTGTGTTTTGGCTTGCATTCCTGGCTACAATGCATTTCCAAATACTGTGTCGTCAATGAGGAGACGGAGGTCCGAACTGCAGGACTGCGAGCTGCAATACCAAAGCAAACTGTCATCAAGTTTTACGACGACGTCCACTCACTCCCATCAGCAAGCTTCGCCGA
>JBBPSV010000867.1:0-12947 GCA_038093795.1 Retiboletus fuscus
CAGGCAACTGCAACTGGTCAAGTCTGAAAAATCAGGCAACTGGCAACTGCAGTCCAGTTGCGACCAGTTGCGGTCCAGTCCAGTTGCCAGTCTTTTTGCAGTTGTGCAACTGGACTTTAAAACACTACTTATCTCAATGGGGAGATCAACTGTGAGATGTATATGGAGCAGCCACCTGGCTTTGCAGAAGATGCTCTATGGCACCAAGCAGGGTGGAAATTGCTGGCATCACAAACTGTGCACTGTGCTCACATCTCTGGGCTTCACTCCAACCTATTCAAATGCTGCTGTGTACATCTTCACTCAAGGTGATATTCGCATCATTCTGCCTGTCTTTGTTGATGATATGATCTTTGCCTCACTATCCATGGATGCAATCAAGCACACTGTGTCGCAGTTGCACAAGCATTTCAAGATCCATGACTTGGGACCTACTGTCAAGATTTTAGGGATCAAGATCAATTGAAATCATTCTTTTCACACTTTGACTCTCTCCCAGTGTCAGTATTGTGTAAAGATGCTCAATCACTTTGGTATGGGTGATTGCAAGCCTGTTAGCACTCCCATGGACCCTGGTCTCTTCCTATCTCACTCCTAGTCACCTCAGACACCCACAGAGTCTGCTTTAATATGCTCTGTGGACTATGGTGGTGCTGTTGGCTCATTGTATCTCTCTTGCACCACTTGCCCAGATATTGCCTATACTGTTGGTCAGCTTGCATCTTTCACCTCCAATCCTGGTGTATCACATTGGAATGCTGTTAAGCACTTGCTTTGCTATATATGAGGTACTATGGACTATGGTATTACCTATTCCCCTGATCCTTTGACATCTCAGCTCTTCTGATGTAAATCATGGCAGTTGCAAGGATACTGGATGATTGACTGGCACATATGTTGTCAAGATTGGTACTGGTGCTATCTCCTGGATGTCAAAGTGTCAGTCCATTGTTGCTCTATCCACTACTGAGGCAGAATACATCGCTGTATTGGAAGCTGGAAAGGAGATTGTCTGGATGTGCAAACTATTGCAGGAGCTTGGCTTTGCTGTGGACAAGTCATCAACCCTGCACATTGACAACCAGTCTGCTATTCAGATAGCAAAGCATCCAGAACATCATGGGTGGATGAAGCAACTGGACTTTTGCTGGTTTTGGCTGAGAGATGTGGTGGACAAGGATATCATTTTGCCCATATTCCTTCGCACTGATCAGATGCCTGCTGATCTATTGACCAAGGCATTGCCTCAAGTCAAAGTCAAGGTTTTCTGTCAGATATTAGGACTGTGTAGAACAGGGAGGAGTAAGTGATTGGCAGAGTTGTGCAATCAGGGGGGAGTGTTACATTTCTTGATTTTGCACTCTATGGACATGTTTACTTCATTCTAGATGTTTGTTGCCCTTGTGGCTGATTTGTGGCTGCCAGTTGTTTAGCAGTATTTACAGCCACTCAACTTAGGCCTTGGAGTCCACTGTTGTGCTTCCTTGGTTACTCACAGTTAACTCCAGGTCAGTAGCTCATTGTATTTCGCTCAATATCATTCTTGGTTACTCACAGTGGACTCCAGTGTGCCCCTTGAGTCCCTATTCAGTGTTTTGCACTTATCACTTTCTCCAACCAGATGCCTTTAGGATGGAGAACATGTACCTCTTCCACAACCTAATGCTGCTGTGCATACCTTCCCTGCCAGCTACATACTGGCAGTCCAAAGAGATGGAAGATCCAGATATGTTGCTTGAGTTAGCAACAGAGGATCTGATAGTAGTGGAGATTCTTCTAGATGATGGAATGGAGAAACTAGTCATGATTCTGAAGGTTCTTCTCCCAATCCTGATCATCTCTAACTGAGTTCAGATTATGAACTGAGTCTTTCCAGTTCAAATCCCTAGAGAAGAACTCAAGAACCCCAACTTCAATACTCTATAATACTTCAATACCTTTGCATTCCACAGAGAGACTATCACATCCTACTACAAAAGTGCTGGACTTGCATTTCCTGTCAACTCATATGAACTCATACCACATGTTCCTCTCCATTTCCAAGGATATGAAATCCTGCATCAAGAACACTTTGTTTTAAATTCCAACTTCATTGATCTCCTAGGATCATTCAAAGTCAACTTTGAAAGCTTTGACCACTACAGATGGATTGGGAATCCATTACCAATTGATCCTTATGATGACATTGTCATACCTACTGAGCAGAGATATGAGATTGGTGAAGTACTGGTGCAGAGAGAGTGGAACAGACAGTTCAATGAGTACCATCATCAGCACTTCAAGGTGCAACATCCATATTATCAGTTATATATTGATGGACTAACCAAGATCACAGATCAAGAAAAGGAGATAGATGCCCTCACTATGAGGTGAATGAGCTAGGGAAGAAGTACAGAGACTTAATGCTGAGCTCACAGAGATTGAAGGTATTCTGCAAGAAGATGAGAGACTTCAATGGGTTTTACAACCTCATCAAGCTTCACAGAGATGCATTAAGAAGAAACTGACTAAGCCCCATGTGGCCCATGCCGAGATATCTAGGAGGTTGGTATGCAAGAGATTTATGGCCAGGATTAGGGCAGAACCTCTCTAAAAGGTTCCCAAGAGCTGCTGACTCATACATCATTTTCAACTCTTTTTCATGATACAATTTTGAATGGTTTTATAAATCCTATGATCAGGAATTCCTCTACATTAGGGATGACATTTGTATTACCAACCCACACTACATGGAGAACTTGGACTTTGTCCAGTTTGAGAACCTTATATCCAAATGTCATCCAGAACCATCATTAGCATTAATGGCCCAATCCACTCATATCCTGCTCCAGATTCTTCTATCACTGCTACCTATATTCCAGGACACTGGACTCAATGTTTCTTTACACACTCCATTATATTCTACTATAGATTATGCAAGTACTGACCTTGATTCTTTTGAACAGTTCTTATTCACAATCATCTTTGATTAAACAATAGCACTTCCACCCATCTCTGAGTTCAAAATCAACTCTTCCATCCAATCCTACATTCCTGTTCTTACTGGTGCTTCAAACTATAACCTCTGGGCCCAGCTTATCTGCAGTGCACTTAATGTTATAGGCACATATTCATAGGTGTCAGGCAACACCACCTATGCTGGACTAGTCAATCCTGATACAGCTGGACTTGTAGCAGATAGACTCAAGTGGAGGCAACATGATGTGAGGACTTTGGAAACCATGTTGGTCTACCTATCATTGGAACTACAACACCTGATCACCTGGGACTATGTAGTCCAAGATATCTATAACATCCATGTAGATTTTCTGTCCCCAGCTAAAGACCTTTGGGACAAGCTTGCCACCTTATATGGCACCATTGGAGTCACAGGCCAGTTTTATTTGTTTAAAGAAGCTATGTCTCACCATATGAATAAGAGAAGCAATATAGTTGCAGTGGTGAACAAGATCCAGAAGAACTTCAATGATATGGCCATAGCTGGATTAGACCTTAAAGATCAATTCTGCACCATGTTTATACTCACCCAACTACCAGAATCATGGGTGAATTTCCTATCCACCATCACTCAGACAATAACTCTTGTGAACTTCAAAGTCCAAGAGATTGTACTGAAGATTGCATCAGAATTGCAACTTGAAGGTGCAACAAGCACTCCTCTCACCTCTTGCACCTATCATGTTCAGACTCAAGACCAGTCTGAGGCACATCAGACCAATGTTATTCAATGTGGTCCACAACCTTTACAGCAACAACTCTGGAATAATCAAGTACAACCTCAAAGAGGAGGTTACCCCACTCAAGGGATGAATCAAGGAGGGAGATGAGGGCAAGGTAATGCTAGAGGCAATACTCACCCTTATCAACAGGAACACTCTAATGAGCAGGCTGCCCATAATAGGCAAAGCTTTCAGATACACCAGCAAAAGTGTGGTAGAGGTCAAGGAAGAGGTCATGAAAAGCAGGGTCATGCACAAGTGCATGAGGTTGATGGATTTGCCCATGTTATAGAGTATGACAGGAAGTATGATGAAGATTACACTGAGCAAGATTTTCAGTTACCTGCTCAAGCATACAAATTCAACACTGAAGATGTTGAGTCAACCACTGCAACCACAGGATGGGGAGATAGGAACAATGAAGATGACAGAATGGGGATAGCATCAGGATCTACAGTGACTTCCAAAACTCTTGCAATGCCTAACTCCAAACTGGGGTGTGAAGTGCCCCACAATCACATGTGGGAATTTCGCTTAGCTTTGGTGAGAACAAATATGGTACAAACCTGTGGCTACAACTTTGTCCCCAGGGTCATGTGATTTGGCTCAGTGGCTGTGAAGATATGTGCATTTCAAAACAGCAATACCATTGTAATAGTTTTGCACCTGCCAGTGAACAAGGTGAAATCAAGCATTAATTGATGATGTTTGGTCATAAAAACAGAGGTACACATACTAGTATTGCATCTGAGTGTAAAAAGGTTCATCTGCATCTTTATTTTCAACCACATCATCATAAAATTTATTTTTCCTACTAAGAAGCATACCATCCTCTCTATGCTTGATACTAGTCAATCTGTTTACTCTATTGCTACTACCACTGATGTCCATGTGTCTACCACCTCTAGACTCCACTCCAAAGAGTATTCTCAGCCTCAGAAGTCAACTGAAGGTCATCCTTCCAAGCTTTTCTCTACAAATACTCACAATGCCATTTGCCTTACATATCTCTTCTGAAAGGCATAAAATGCTGTTCAGGTGACCAATGCAGTCACCAATATTTTCAATAAACCTCTCTCTTCCTCCATAGCACACAGGAACTCAAAGAAAACAGGTTTGAAAGCTGTGGTCAAGTCCAAACATCCCCCTCCTTAGGCAAGCATCACAATGCCTGTCTGTATTTTGCTTATACTTATGAGGATTGGACCCTGGAGGATTGGAAGAAGGTAATATGGTCTAATGAGACTGAAATCTATCATCTAGGGTCAAATGGATGGCAGGGAAGGGCTCAGTGACAGGCTAGTGGAAGGTACTCTCAAGTTTGGAGGAGGTTCTTTGATGATGTAGGGCTGTATAACTTGGGATGGGGTTGGCTATGCCACCAAGATTGATGGTAGGATGGATGGGGAGCTCTATCTTCAAATTTTGAAGGATGACCTCCAACAAACCATGGAGCATTATGGCCTCAATCCTCCTGACATCATTTTCCAGCAGGACAATGATCCTAAGCACACCTGCAAGCAAGTTAAGGAGTAGCTAGAAGAGCAGGAATTTGAGACTATGGTATAGCCTGCACAGTCTTCTGACCTCAACCCCCTTGAGCATCTCTGGGGTCACGTGAAAAGGAAGCTGGCAGATCAGGAACACCCTCCTAAGGGGATTCTTGCATTATGGGATAGGGTTCAGGAGGAATGGAAGGGAATACCAGTGGAGGAGTGTCAGAAGCTAATTGAAAGCGTGCCTAGAAGCATTGAGGCAATGCTCAAGGCAAAAGGAGGCTATACCAAGTACTAATATACCCAGAATATCAGCAGGTGCAAAACTATTGCAATGGTATTGCTATTTTGAAATGCATATATCTTCACAGCCACTGAGCCAAATCACATGACCTTTGGGACAAAGTTGTAGCCAAGGGTTTATACTTTATTTGTGCTCACCAAAGCTAAGCGAAATTCCCATGTGTGATTGTGGGGCACTTTGTTCCCTGGTTTGGGGTTAGGCATTGTAAGGGTTTTGGAAGTCACTGTACAACCCTGATTGAAAGGCTTGGGTTACCCAAACCTGTCAAGCACTTTCAGACCAACTCCACCTTCTACACTGAAGCACCTTTCTAGGAACTTTGAGACTTCCTTACCAGGAGTTGGAGTGATTGAAGAGAATTTCTATGAAAATATCCATCATAATGTGAATGGAGAATGGAAATGGGACTACCATGATAATCATGAGGCTAACACTGGATCATATGTCCCTAGCTATGATGATTGGAATGACAACTATGATGTTGACTATTACTCCAGACTATATGCCCTAGAAAGCAAAGATTCAATGTTTGTCAAGGATCATTGGATGGTTGATAGTGGATGTTCAGACCACATCACACCATACCTTGATGATTTCTGTAACCTTGGAACAACTGAGAGAGTCACTAATACAGTGAACAGTGCTGTCATGAAAATAATTGGACCAGGAATGGTTTGTATACTTCAACTGTTCATACAGAAACCATCACATATCATAGTACTCAATGGAGTATGGTATGTACCAGATGCATCACACTGATTACTATTGGTTACCACCTTGACCAAAAATGGTTAAAAGTATGAGATTAAAGAAATCATCAAGATCTGGGATTCACAAAGATGTTTGGTCATACAGGCAATCTGCTTTATTACCAAACAATCCACTCCACTAGTTTCAGTCTTTGTCAACTACTCCAGATGGAGGGATCAAGTCTTTGCAAGATGTGAAGAACTATGACTTGTGGCATATGCATTTCGGGCACACATCAAAAAATGCCCTTCATCATGTACACCTCTCTATGAAAGGTGTACCATTATTCCCAGTACCTCCAGCATCCTATCCTCCATGTCCAGGATGTGCTGTGGGAAAAATGCATGAATGAGAACTACCTGCCTCTCACAAGAGAGCTTCTACACTACTAGGCAAGGTCCATGCTGACCCAGTTGAACTACCAACTTTGTTGTGGATCAAGGCCAAATGGATTATGACCTTTTTTGATGACTACTCTGGCTTTGCTGCCTGCATCTTTCTTGCTCAGAAATCTGATGCTTCTCACCAGTTCAAGGCACTGGTTGTCTGGGCTGAGACCGAAACAGGTTACACACTCCACTCTGTACACTCAGATCAAGGAGGGGAATATCTTAATCAAGATCTTTTGACATTCTTTGCACCCAAAGGGATTATTCACAGAACATCCATTCCACACCTTCCATAACAGAATGATCATGCAGAAAGGTTTAACAGGACTATTGTTATGCTTGGCCTGGGTAGGGTCAAGTGTAGACTCAAGGGTAAAGGTCTGGGACTAAGAGTACCAGCATTCTAGATGCTTTGGTACAATGAAGACCTTCAGATAAGGTATCTGCTCACAAAGAGCATGCTTAGTGATGAAGGGTTCAGTGAGTCCAATGAGGACAAGCTTATTCCGAGGAAGTAGGAGATTGAGTGTAGGAGTTTTCTCAAGATAGATTGAGTAAGTGTGAGTCATATCTGCTGCAGATCTGTTGATCAGAAGCAGCTGTCAATCAATGATTATCATGAAACAGAAGGTGGTTGGAATGACCTGAAGTGACAAATGACAGCAGGGTCAATAGTCAGAGATGAGACATGCAGTCTGTGTGGTAATGACCTACATATCATGAGACTAGTCTGGATGAGGCCAGACGAGATGGACGAGAGTCCATTGAGACTAAGCTAGGAGTAAACAGGTCAAGTCATAACATTACTCCCTCCTTATGCTCCTCAATGCCACTTGAGGAGTTTAGAGATCAATGTAGCTGCTGTTGGGGGATCCAGTGATGTTGGCATAGGCCATGTTGTCCCACACATTGTTGGTGAAGTCCAACTTAGGTTGGTCTTGGATGCAGTCAGCAAGCAGGCTGTTACGATCGGGCCTATACGACGTCCCAATCCCAACGGATTTTCGCTAAGTCTTCTTATCTTATCTTATCTTCTTATCGCATCAACGGATGCTCACGCGCCATCTAATCATGGACGCTTTTGTTTGTTCGTGTTTACCTTTTTATAGAGCTTACTTTCTCTCCAAGTCGCACTATCCGGCAAGCACAGCCTTTCTCTTATCTTTCATTTCCGTGCTGTGCTTTGCTGTGCGCATTGCCTCTTTCATTTCCGTCATGCTTCTCTTCCATTCTATTCCTGTGCACTGCTGCGCATTACACATCCATGCTTCTCTTTAATCTCCGTCTCACAGCCTTATGCCTCATGCTGCCACATACTATGACCATATGTAGTTAGTCACCAAACATGTACATACATTACGCTCTGCTATATAAACCCAGAGAACTCGCTGGCTAACACCAGTCTTGTTCTTCTGGAGATTTCCCCAAAGTCTCTACACTAAGAGCGATACTCCCCGTTTCACTACACTCATACGCTCTAGTCCAGCATAAGGACCACTACGACGTTTTCGCAACCTAGTCTACCCCTCACGACGACCGCTCAGTGCTAGACGCATTGGGTTGTTTCATAAGAACAAGACTATCAAAGACTACCTTGCACAAGTTCGCCCCACGTCTTTTAAACTTTCATCACCACTAAACGTTTTAGTGCGACCAAGTACGTTCAAGGGTCTCATCTCTACAGGCCGCCAAGTTTTACGTAGCGCAACCAGTGTCTTACGCCGCGTCTGCCGCCTTCCAAGTCAAGGAGGAGGAGTTAGATTTCGTGTTAGACGTAGGATACGCATTTACCTCAGAAGACGAAGAATACGACGAGTTGAAGAAGGAGGAGGAGAATCCCAACCCCGTCCTTATAGCATCATCTCGCCACCCTTCCGAGCTCCCCGACTACGATCCGAACGACGACGGATCGGACATCGACTTTCCATTTCTCTTCAGCATAGGACAGAGGAGATCGCTCGTACCCCAGCGACCACCATCCCCTTTATTAGAAGAGTTCCTAGAGGAGCTAGACCGGGTGATAAACGAACCTAGGGAAAGAAGCGAGGAAAGAAGAGAGGACCCCATAGTAGAGATAGTAGAGGCCTCCCCCGCACCATCAAGTCCGCTCCCGGAGCTCACGCCGACTCCACCACCCGAACCTAAGAAAAAGAGGAACCAGCGGAAGTTCCACCCCTATAAGAGAATCATCCGTCGGGACTGGTACAATCTAGACCGACCAGTAGAAGAACTCCCTTACCTACGCCCACGTAAACGTCTACATCCCCCCTCACGCTTCTTGTAAAAAATGTCTACATCGTTTAATCCCATTCTTCTCTCCCAAGAAGCACACGAAGTGATCGCCGATGGAGTAAATGACTATCCCACCGCGGCGACAAAGATCTCTCAACTGTTCGATACCATCCTAATCCACGCCCAACGAATGGAAAGAGAGATCGCCAACCTCACGACGCAAGTCCAGGCGCAGTCTCTACAAGCTGCTGCCGGACAAGGATCAGGCGGACGCCTGACTAAGATTTTTACCGACCCCAGGAAGTACGACGGATCCCGTGGAAAGTTCGAAGAATGGTGGACCAAGATTAAAGCTTGGCTCGCCCAGAACTCCGCTGCCATAACACCGGAGTCTGAACAAGCCGTCCTAGCCGTCTTATCTCGGCTAGAAGGAAGGAAAGCGGGCATGTTCGCCCAAACAAGGATCGACTGGATTACTACCAAGTTGCACGCCTATCCTTGGAAGACGCTCGTAGAAGAGCTAGAAGGCCTCTTCCGAGCTATGAATCAGAACGAGTGGGCAAGAGATCAGCTGAAGAAGCTGAAACAAGGATCGATGCCCATCGACGACTGGATCATCAAGTTCCAGGCGCTGATTCCCCAAGCAGGCTACGACTTGAAGGGTGACGTTACCACCCTAATCAGTCTAATAGAAACGAACGTGTCACCTTACATCATAAAGAAGGTGATAGACGACGGTAATCGACAAACCGAAGTCGAAAAATACCTCTCGGCAGTACGTAATGCCGGAGCAAGGGCGCAACTCGCGCAATTCATTCTAGGCAACGCTGCCACCCACACCTCGGCCCCGCGTCAACGCCGAGACCCCAACGCTATGGACATTGACGCCGTCCAGACCAAGTCTTCCAACCGCGGATGTTACAACTGCGGAGAAGAGGGCCACGGAGTGAAGAACTGCCGGAAGCCCAAAATAGAATGCCCCACTTGCCATTGGCTCGGAGGCAAGCACGCCCAAAAGTGCAAAAAAGGAAAAGGAAAGGAACGCGCAGTGCGAGCTGCCGAATCCTTCGACTCCAACGATGAAAAGGAGTCTAAGTCCGAGGATCGCCTACCCCGAGCGATCCGAGGAATGAATTACGAAGAAATGAAGGCGTTCTTCTACGACCTTCATGAGTCCGAGGCTCGCAACGCCAAGGCCAAGTCAGGAAAAGCCTAATCCGGTCGAACGATCTGGGTGTTCCACCGGAGGGAATATTTAGTAAAGGAAGATTCTCGGTACTGGAGACCGAACCAATGAACGACGAAGTTTTTATTTCTAGCGAGTCAGAGGAGTCCCCTATGGGGCTCAGCCGGGACTATACGCCGGTGCTTAATTCCTCTCACAAAAAACCAAAAAAATTAGATAACGACGAAAAGAAACAAATCCCAGACGACGTTTACCTTCGCTCTCTAAAGATAGATCGGGAGATTGTTATGAAAATCAAAATCTCACCCGACTCTAAGAAGTCTTACGTTACGGCCGAAGCACTGCTTGACAGCGGAGCTAACGCGATATTTATTGACGCTAAATGGGCCAAAGAGAAGAACATCGCTCTCATGCCACTTCGTCACCCTATCCCAGTCTATAACGTAGATGGAACAAGAAACTCCGCAGGAAATATTACCCACTGCGCGGAGATCATCCTAGACTACAAAGGTCACAGGGAGAGATGCACGGCAGAAGTAACCGACCTAGGAAAGAACCAGGTAGTAATCGGTTATTCCTGGCTAAAAAAGCACAACCCTGTGATCGATTGGCAAAAGGGAACAGTGTCGATGACGAGATGCCCACGCTCCTGCTACTTCCTACAAGACGCTCCCATATTCGCACGATGTCTTGAGAAAGAAGAACAGGAAAACGCCTACCTAGCCTATTCTATTAGAAGCGCGCTCGAAGCGCCCAAAGCATCAGACGAGACCGCAGAGAAACTCGTACCGAAAGAATTTCACAAGTTCCTCCACGTTTTCCACAAAGGAGAAAGCGAAAGGATGCCCCTGAGAAAGCCATGGGATCACGCCATCGATCTCAAAGACGGGTTCAAACCGAAGAAAGGACGACTAATTCCCCTATCCGTCACTGAACAAGAAGAAGTCACCGCGTTCATCGATGACCAGTTACGGAAGGGATACATCCGACCTTCGAAATCCCCTCAGACTTCTCCGGTATTCTTCGTACCAAAGAAAGATGGAAAGAAGCGTATGGTACAGGATTACCGATACCTCAACGAAGGAACCATCTGCAATAATTATCCCCTCCCCTTAATCTCCCAACTCGTCGATAAACTAAAAGGGGCTAAACTATTCACCAAAATGGACCTATGATGGGGATACAATAACGTACGCATCAAAGAAGGAGACGAATGGAAAGCCGCCTTCGTCTGTTTCCGAGGAGCCTACGAACCCCTCGTTATGTATTTCGGACTTTGCAACTCCCCCGCCACCTTCCAAGCGATGATGAACGAGATCTTCGCCGATATGGATGACGTGGTCGTGGTATATATAGACGATCTTATGATATTCACTAAAACCGACGACCCTGAAGAACACGATCGAATCGTTCTAGAAGTTCTCAGGCGTCTCGAAGAAAATGATTTATTCGTAAAACCAGAAAAATGCGTCTTCAAAGCCACCGAGGTAGAATTCCTTGGAATGATGGTTGGAAAAGATGGAATCCGTATGGATGAAACGAAAGTTAAAGCCGTTCTGGAATGGCCTACGCCGAAGAACGTAAAGAACGTGAGAAGTTTCTTAGGGTTAGCAAACTTCTACAGACGATTCATCAAGGACTACTCGAAAGTCGCACGTCCTCTTCACGACCTTACTAAGAAGGATGTGAAGTTCGTCTGGGAAGAATCCCAACAAGACGCCTTCGACAGGCTAAAAGAAGCTTTCACCACCGCTCCTATTCTGGCTTTCCCAGATCTAGATGCTAAGTTCCGCATTGAATGCGACGCATCAGACTACGCCACCGGAGCCGTTCTATCGACGTTTAAAGAAGATAAATGGCACCCCGTTGCCTATTCCTCCCACAGCTTCTCTCCGCAAGAACGGAATTATCCTATCGCTGATAAGGAGATGTTAAGTGTTATTCAAGCATTAGAACAATGGCGCCACTACCTAGAAGGAGCACGGCACCCCTTCGAGATCTGGAACGATCATCGAAACCTAACTTACTTTATGACGTCCCAAGACCTCAACCGTCGGCAAGCCCGATGGGCCCAATATTTATCTAGATTCAACGCACTCTGGTACTACAAACCAGGTGCTTCTATGACGAAAGCTGACGCTCTCTCACGACGAAGCAACCACCTTGAAGGGGTCGAAGACGATAATAAAGGAGTAACCGTAATCTCCCCGGAGAAGATTAGATCCACCCGCGTTCTGATCTCCGATGAAGGGTCTAACTTAAAATCTAAAGTTTTCAACGAAGTCTGCAAACTCTCGGAAACGGAAATCCTTGAGCTATGCACCACGAATACCATTTGCGAAGAACGCGATGGTTTACTCTACGATGAAAAGGGACGACTGTATATCCCTGAACCCCTACGCCTTGAAGTGCTTGCGCTTCACCACGACTCTCCTGTTGCCGGACACCCCGGATACGAAGCAACACGAGAACTCATCTCACGGTCCTACGTATGGCCTAAGATGAACATATTTATTAAGGATTACGTTTCGCGTTGTGATAGATGCGCACGCTTTAAGGGTACCAACCAGGCACCCTCTGGATTATTAGTTCCATTGGAAGCTCCTGATCGACCCTGGGAACACATATCGGCGGATTTCACTACGGATCTCCCCCTCTCCCACGGTTTCGACTCTATTCTGGTAATAGTTGACAGGTTCTCCAAAGAAGTCGAATTCATCCCCGCTCTGAAGACATGGACCGCCCTAGATACGGCGAAAAACTATCTCACGCACGTTTGGAAGCATCATGGCCTTCCAAAATCCATTGTCTCCGACCGCCACTGCTTCTTGCTCGTTCGATAAAGCAACGTGGGCTCAGAATGCAAGCCTG
>JBBPSV010000868.1:0-12941 GCA_038093795.1 Retiboletus fuscus
GCAGAATGGTGTCGCTGAACGCTTCAACCAGACGACCCATGAACATGCCCTCGCCATGCTGGAGGATGCGGAAATGGCCAAAGGCTTCTGGCCTGAGGCACATGAGTATGCGAACTATGTCCGTAACTGCAGCCCAATGAAAGCCCTATCGAAAATCACGCCAAACGAAGTCTTCCATGGCCGAAAACCTAATATCGCCACCCTTTGTATTTTCGGCTCAAGATGCCATGTTCGGGTCCCATCAGAAATCCGAAAGAAACTTGATGCGCATTCCCTTGACGGCATCCTTTGCGGCTTCGAACGAGGATCAAAAGCTTACAAGGTCTGGATTCCCTCCAAACATAAATTCGTCACTTCTCGGGATGTTATAGTCTACGAAAAGGTGTTCGACCACCTTGAGGATGACCCTCCCCCAGCTCGGAGCAAGGGGGTGATGAAAAAGCCTCCCGTCACTGCTCTGATTGAGGGGGTGACTCCTACTTCTTCAGAAACCAATCAGACCAGTAACGAGATACAGACGACTATGGAACCAGATTCAACTACTCAACCTACTCCTCCACCTGATCCCGGACCATCCCCAGTTGCTTCACCTGATCCACCAGCCCCTCGCCACTCTGAACGCACCACCCGACCTTCGTGGAAAAAGCAAGCTGTGGATGCTCAGAAGGCCAAGGATGCCATGGAAAAAGCTGAGCGCAAGGCTGAGCGTCAGACCCACCAAGCGCAGCAGGTCACGGAAATGGTAACCGCACCAGTGGAAAACACAACCATGGGCGATATTGCCCAAACTGCTTACCTAGCAGCCCATGGTCATGAGGTCCCACAGAATTTCCACCAGGCGACCACTGGACCTGATGCTGACCAATGGTGGAAGGCCATGCACGAAGAAATCGGAATGCTACTAAAACGTGAAACATGGAAACTTGTCAAGAAACCCAAGGACCGGAAGGTGATTGGCTCCCGCTGGACCTACGTCATCAAATATGGGCCCAATGGGGAAATCCTACGACATAAGGCACGCCTCGTCGCACAGAGATACTCTCAAATTCCTGGCATTGACTACAGTGACACCTTCTCGCCTACTGTCTGACTCGACTCACTTCGCACCATCCTCCACTTTGCAGCATCACACGGCTGGTATCAGGGACAAGACGACGTCACCGGCGCATTTTTGCATAGCAAAATTGACCATGAAATATATATGTGCCAGCCCGAAGGCTTCTCAGATGGCACGGACAAAGTTGCTGCACTGCAACTTAGTCTATATGGGATCAAACAAGGTTCCTACCTCTGGAACAAATATATGCACCAGAAATTGTGCTCCCACGACTTCATCCGCATACTGTCTGACCACGCTGTCTATACCCGCTGCACAGCCGCCGGCTCCTCTGTCATTGCAATCCATGTCGACAACCTTGTTACAGTCGCGAGCACGAAAACAGCACTCGCTGAAACACGCCGTGAACTACACGAGCTGTTCGAGATGAAGGAGGAGGACCCAAACTGGATGATGGGCTTCAAGCTCATTGACAACCGCAAAAATCGCACAGTCACCATTTCGCAATCCCAGTATGTCGATACCCTCCTCAAACGATTTCGGATGGAGTCGTGCATGCCCGTCACCACCCCGATGGACCCAAACGTTGTCCTATCGAAGTCAGATGGCCCACAAACGAAGCAGGATAAGGTGGAAATGGCCAAGTACCCTTATCGGGAGGTACTCGGCGGCATAACCTGGCTCACAGTCGTGTCACAACCTGACCTCGCCTTCGCCAGTAGCCATCTCGCCCAATTTAGCACAAACCCGGGGAAACCGCATTGGAACGCACTGATGCATGTCCTTCGCTATCTCGCAGGTACCCAGGATCACTCGCTCGTTTTAGGCAGAGTCAGC
This sequence comes from Retiboletus fuscus, assembly GCA_038093795.1. Taxonomy (NCBI): domain Eukaryota; kingdom Fungi; phylum Basidiomycota; class Agaricomycetes; order Boletales; family Boletaceae; genus Retiboletus; species Retiboletus fuscus. The sequence goes on from JBBPSV010000868.1 coordinate 1,895, forward strand.
ACAAGTGCTGATCCCGACTCGCTCACCGGCTATTCTGACTTGGACTGGGCTTGCGACGTCGACGACCGACGCTCAATTTCGGGCTATGTCTTCCAACTCAGCGATGCCACGGTTTCCTGGAACTGCCGAAAACAGTCCTCCGTCGCAGCATCCTCGACCGAAGCGGAATATATGGCCATCTCACATGCCGCTAAACAAGCCCTCTGGCTCAGACAAATGATGGCCGACATCGGAGCTGCGAAGGAAAAGTCAGCCACGGAGCTATGTGTCGACAACACGGGTGCAATCGCCCTCACGAAGGAGGCCCGCTTTCACGCCCGCACGCGACACATCGGCGTCCACTACCATCTCGTCCGTGAGCGAGTGGAAGATGGCACATTCAAAATCGACCATATCCCCACCACGGAGATGGTCGCAGATGGCCTCACCAAACCCCTCGCACGCATCAAGCATGACAAGATGGTCGATGCACTCGGGATATCGCCGGTCTGAGGGGGTGTGTTGGAAATCAGCACGACGATACCGTAGATACTATACATTTTTACTACTTCACCGTACCTTCCTAATCGGGCAACGCCTGCATACTTACAAACGTCACACTGTCGTTCCTCTCTTTTCCTCCAGTCTCGTTGTACTCGACTGGAGGTAAGCTACTCAATACGCATACGCATACACTCCCTTACTAATGTACTGTAGTTATTCATTCCATTCTCTACAGATCGTGTTCACTCACATGGGCATTCTTGGTTGTGCCTCTGGATCCATATCTCATTGGGCATCAGTCCGACTCCACATGGCCTGTTACGATTTATCGTGCCCCTATACTTTTTCCTTCGCTTAAGTCCTAGTCATGGCTTACCCAGCCATACCTTGTCCATCGCTTAGCCTAGTCCTGGCCTCACCAGCCAGCCAGCCCACCAATAGTCCTCACTGGACTTCACGCCTACGCACAGCTAAGAACCCGCTAAGCATTCCCCTTGCTTAGTCCCCATGTCGAGCCCATCCTGGCTCTCCCCTAGTCATAGTCCATTCCGCCTGACCGGAACCCCTAAGTCTCATAGCGCTGGTCTCTTTGTGAGCATCACCAATTGAGCATCCCTCCGAGACCCCGTCTCTAGCCTTAGCCCGGGACTTCAACAGTCCGCTCCTAGACCTCTCGCCCAGACCCCTGACGTAGTCCACGCATGGACCGACAGTATGCTGCATCGCCTCAGTCCCTGTCCTCTGACGTCATCATAGAACTTCCTCCACCGAGTCCAACCTCGGACCCTCTCCTCGGCCTGGCCTCACGCCCACGCCATGCACTGACCCCGTCGGGCCTCACCCCGAACGTGCACACTGCCCTCGGACTCCTCCGTCCTTGGCCCCAGTCCACTGGTTCTCCTACAAGAACCCGCCCCAGTCCCTCGGCTCCCAGCTGAGCTCCAGCCTCTCACCCAGATCCTATGCCAGACCCTTGGTAGGATTACTCACGTATCCCTGGATATCTCCTATCCGAGTCCCATCATTGACAATGGTGTACGCGCCTTTCCTTAGTCTCAGCCTTTCTTAGAACCTCGCCTCGCGCACCCCTTCTATTACTACCGAAGGCAGTGCTTCTTTCGCTTAGCCGAGATCATTGATCGACAGGACGCTTCCTGATCGACAGATCCGCAGCGCGTATGACTCATTTCATTTACCATTCATCAAGTCATACTTCACCGTTTCCTTTAGAGATGTGCACCCCTCATCCATTTGGCACATCTCCCCTACTTAGCTTTACCACAGCTGGTTTCCATACTTAGACGCCCGGTCTGTGCGCACACTTGACCCCTATATATAGGCGCTCCACTGTCCCCAGTACCTTAGCTTAGTCTACCTGAATCTCCACCGTACCCTCTTAGATTCATAGACTTCCTAGTAATCCAACGCCTTCACCAGAACTTCTGCCCAAAGGACGTCTCGACCCTCAACCCAGCCGCCTACCATGTAGCCTTAGAACGTGAGAACTCACCTTCTCACGCCTCCACTCATCTCTAGTAGTCCGTCCTCCCGGACTACTATAGCTCGAGCCTTAGAAGGCGGCTTCCCTTCAGGTCTATGCGCGACCCTGCCCGGGTCACACGTAACATGGCCTATCAATTTGCGATTTTCTATCAAACAGAGGCAAGTTCTCTGTCAATTTTGATAGACTTGCAGCAACAACTCACCCATCTGAACCGACAGAACTATCAAGCTGGTTGAACATGTGCAGCAAGTTCACACTTCAAGTCTCTGTTCTGACCTTTTCATACCATCTTTGAGTATTCCTGCTTGTGCCTCTGGATCCACATCTCATCGGGTGTCGGTCCGACTCCAGATGGCCTATCAATTTGCAGTTTTCTATCAAACAGAGGCAAGTTCTCTGTCAATTTTGATAGACTTGCAACAATGACTCGTCCATTTGAACTGTCAAGCCAGTTGAACACGCACAGCACTTGCACTCCCTTGTAGGTCAAAATGCTCTGTGTGGCTGTGATAGTACCCAGGTAAGACATATATAAGGGCTCTCACAGCCCATACTGCCTAGCTACAGTGTCCCTTGTCCTTGCCATGTCCTCCTTTCAGCTCATTGCACCGCTGACTGAAACTGCGTCTGAAGATTATATCTGTGAACAAACGCGCTGCAACAATGTAATTCGCCAAGGGTCCCTGTATTATCCCATTGCATCCTTTGATACGAGTAGGGCTGCATGCAAAGTATGTCCCAATTGTTTCAGGGTATACCTGAAGCGACCAGGAACAACGATTCATTCAAAAGGTAAGTGTTTGTTGGGTGCTTGACGCAACATTACTGACATCTATTTGTAGAGCAACTGCCAGATCCCAAGGCCGTACAGGCAGCTGTCAGTGCCTCCCAATCGAAATGTGAGTTTCTTTTGTCTTCTTTAATCTCAAGGAACTTATCATGTACATAGCGACTGTCAACCCACTGCCAGTGGTTCCACTGAACCCTTTGGGATATAGAGCAGGCATGTCCCGCATGGATCCACCACCTGGGATGCCAGCACAGCCAGATCGATGTAAGTTTTGCTTGTGAGATGCTTGACGCAACACTACTGACGTCCATTTGTAGGGCAACTGCCAGATCCCAAGGCAATACGGGCAGCCGTCAGCGCCTCTCAATCTAAGTGTGAGTTTCCTTTGTCTTCTTTAAACTAAATGAACTCATCAGGTACATAGCGACTGTCAATCCACTGCCAGTGGTTCCACTGAACCCTTTGGGATATAGAGTGGGCATGTCCCGCATGGGTCCTCCTGCCATGCCATCAGGGCTAGATCAATCTCACCAGCCGCCTATCTCCCATCTTCTACATACAGGCCCTGATATACGTGTACCAGCTGCTTGGTCAGCAGCCATTCCTGTCGGTTGTGCAGTGACCAATCCAGCCTCCATGCCCACCAAGCCAGTGGTCGATCCGGCTATAGTGAGCACCACGCTTTCTATTCAACAGAGCTTGAGTGCTGGTCTCGTCTTGCCCATGATCCTCTTTCTGCTGCTGAGACGATCATCTTGAACTTTTCTGCCCTCTGGGAGGGAGGTGCGAAAAGGGGCCGGTTGTTTGGAATGCCTGTTGGTGTAAGTGTTTGATACATTCTCTGGCTTAATATGATTCATGCTGGCTCATGGTTTGGTTCCCATTGCAGAGTATAACGGAAGGCAAGAAGTGGATTAATGCGTGTATTACTGCTAGCGGTTTAGTGGCCCTCGCATGTGAAATCCTGAACCCACGCATTATTGCACACTGCCCAGAGTTCCCTTGGCATGTGGATGAGTTCATCGTTCGTGACGATTTATGGGTTGATCTCGCAAATCATGTCAAGCCAGGGGAGATGGATCATGGATATTTCTATCAAGAGTGTCTTCATGCGAGCAATCGAAAGGGGGCAAGAAATCTGGTATTCAAGCCTAACCAACAGTTTTCAATCTATGTTGTTGTGCCTCGGAAGCAATGGACTGAGTATGAACGTTTCGTTGCCGGTAGTGTTGGAAATGCGTCAGTCTCACCCTTGACTGCTATGACCCCTATTTCTGCTGTGGGCCCTTCATCTGAGACTCCATCGCATCGTCTCTTCGACAGCGACGACTCAGAAGGCCAAGAGCAGGTAGCCAAATCGATCAGAAAGGTAATATAATGAACTTGAATGAGTATCTTACTGGCTGACATGAATGCTGCAGGTTGCCTCATCTTCAATTTTGATCAAGTGTGCTCATGTGCACTCGGGAAGCACTGCCAGCGTCACAACAAAGTCTCCCCCCACTAAGAAAGCAGTCATCGTGAAGTCTGAGCCTTTGTCTCCTGATCATAATAGTCTCCGTGAGGCACTAAGGGTCGGTGGGGCAGCTGATTTGGATGCAACAAATCGTAAGTCTTTTCTGAATGGTGATTCTGTATCTGATCTTCAGATATGTTGTAGTCTTGAAACATGCAGTTTATCAGATCGATTTCTACCCTATTCCAACTGTCTCCATCAAGCTTATCTTAAAGAGTGCCAATCATCGTATGTTCAACCTGGATCCAAGCAAGAATGTAACAGTTCTCCATCTGGGTCAGCTTCGCTTCGGTGCTCAAGGTAGTACTTTTGTGGGAGCTGGTGCCTTCAAGACTGCACATACCGCTACTCTTATTCTTTCAAACCCTACTACGACTGGAATTGGATCTAAACCTTCCAACAATATTGTCATCAAGCGTCCTTACATCTGTCGCCCTGATCAGTACATTGTCAACATGCATGGCCCATTCAAGCGCCTTGGGGTCAAGGAAGAGTCCAAGAAGCTGTTCTGTGAGGCAAATGTCCTATATTGGGTGAATGCACTGTTCAAACTCGCTGAGGACTTCATTGCCAAGAAGATTGCCAGAGCTTCCAGCCCCCCTCCTTTCCCAATTCCATCCATATGCTTCGTGAATGCTGGTCTAGCCTTCCAATACCCCAATTCTGCCAGAGGTCCCAAAGCACCAACTATTGACTGCGCCTACCTTTGTGAAGAGGAAATTCCAGATGCAGATGCAGCATTTATCAAATTTATTCACAATGGTGACTGCTCACCCCTTGTAGGACATGGCGAAGCTGGATACGAGATTGCGCAATTCCTCATGTTCACCCAACACATTCAATATGTCAAAATGAAGGGTTTGGCATATGTTTCTGACTACCAAGGTAAGTATTGCATCATGCCTCATGCAATGACGCTGATGTCAGATAGGCACAACGTCGCTCTTGACTGACCCTCAGGTCCTCACACATCTGTAGGAGTTGTTCATGTATTTCCTATTCAATGGAGCTGATTGTATGACACTTAGTGACATCAGATGTGACTTATTTTGTGAAGGAAATTTGGAGAAGGCAGTAGAAGTCTTCGAGGATGAACATGTCTGTAATGACTTTTGTAAATGGCCGGGTTTCAAGCTATCACTGTTTGGAGGGAACAAGAAGGGGAAGGGGAAGGCCTTCGATCCCATCATTGTTAGCTCTGACTCAGATTCGGATTAGGATGCTCATCATGGAGTAGCATTCAATTTTTTTCTTGTACAAGCCCCTTGGAGTTGTAGATGAAGAATGCAATGGTGTTCTTGACGCTGGCTGAGAGCAATATACCACTGATTGTGATTGGACGTTCCACTCGGCCGAAGAGGTGACAGGGGGTCTCACACAAATCTAGAAGTCGAATATACTAAGGTACCTTAAGACGTAATACCTTGTGCATAAAGACGTAAGTACTGATGCAGAAGAGAGCACGATTGTCCGGCTTTCCATAGCAAAGTTTTGATCCTTGGCAGTTATGTTTATGTAATGAAAGCCGTGTCACCTTCGGAGTTCGGACCACGAACATCTCGTCTCGCCTTCCTTTTATTTGATATTCTTTGCAATGTTCCATGACAGCCTGAGTGCTTGATGTCTGCCATGCAGTTCTTTCGCAGTCGGGATACGTCTATCGTTTTGCTGCTAATTGTGCTTACGAATATACAGAAAGAACCTGACGGTAAGTCACTCACTTTGCAAACAAGATGCCATTAAAGTGGCCAAGATGGATAGCATGGTCATGCATGGCGTTGCACCATCGACGACCCGCCTCAGTGACATGCGGATCGAGCAGTTACCTTCGTAATTTCATTGTTGTTCTTCTCCAGTGGTTTTCATCGCGTGCAACAATGCGATCCATTCTCTGTCTTGCTGTGAATCCTCAGGCCTCAAGCTCAAGCTGGAACTCCCTCATGGTACCACGAGTGCGTGCGTTTGATGCAAAGCCATGGTTTCTACGTAAGCAGAGTAGAGCTTGCTTTTCCAGCTTTGCCCTCATCTCCTTGCTGGCCTCCAAGAGATCACTCAGTGACCAAACGTGTAATCGGTACCTTATGCTTCAATCTCTCTTCAGCTAGTCATCATATCATCAGCTTCAACAGATGCCAGTGCATTTGACCCAATTCCGACCTATTGAGATGGTGTGGTCGTTACATCGTAATGAGAGTCGAAAGATCTCGATCCGTGATACTAAGCCATGTCATTCAAAGACAGATATTTCAGTTCTGTGTCATCTCCACATTCACTTCCAAACAGGATCCGAATCGGCTGAGTGGGATCGTAGGAACGTCCACCGCCACTCTGGTTCTGGAACCGACACCTTTCTCTTGCTGTGCGAGACCTTGAAACAAATCAAAGAAGACTCTGCAAGACATAAACGACTTTGGGAACGACGGTGAGGTCAAGCGCAGCAAGTTTTGTCCCTTGGCTATTCCTCGTATCATTCCCGCTCCCCCTCCCACACACAGCAAGCCCGGGACTGGGTTTGGGCTCAGGGTCGGCAGCAATATCGGCCTATGCACTCGCGGCTCTTCTTCCTCTGAGCGAATGGGGAAATGGGGAGCAGGAAAGAGGAGTTGGTAGAGGGAGGGCCGAGAGGGGCCGATGGATCTGTCGTAGGCTGCTAATACTGTACATCTAGGCAATCGGATGTCATAAAGGGTCCCGGACATCCCCACAAAGTGTCACATCCAAAGATGGAATGCAAAGGAAGACAGACATGTTCCTCTGACAACTGGCATGGATTTGGAAGAACCCATGCAAGCGCACCAGAGAAATGGAAATCCATGAGGAAGACCACCTATGATACGAACAATGTAGTCGTGATTTAGCTGGCTGTACTGCGCATGACAGCTTCAGTGTTCTGCAGAATCATGATGGAGCGATAAAAGCAGGACACCGCATTGCCTCACTGTCACCTCGTGGTACATATGCTGTGGTAGTTTATATGGCGTTCAGTGTTCCCCTCGCCCAGTCTATTTACCACGCACCTTTGTCAATACGCTGACTCGGAAGCAAGCCCACAACCAACTACGACCATCATGTCAAGTGTCTCGTCACAACAGTCTGACGACGATGGTCCCAAGCCACATCAGGTAATCGCAGCGCATGATGGGGCTATCGAGACTCTCGCGTGTCTCCCTGACGGACGAGTTGTCGCTAGCTTTTATGATGGAATCGTGAAGGTCTGGAATTTGGGAAGCAGGGGGGAAGAAGGGACACCGATGAAGCACGATATAGTACGGTGTCTCGCTGTGGTCGGGGATGGCACGAGGATCGTCAGCGGCGGCTGTGATGGGAGGATCAAAGTGTGGAACGTCGAATCGCACAAGCTTGTCAAAGAATGGACTCACCCTTGCTGGGCCTTCCCCGCGATTGCTATCTCGCCAGACGATCGACTCGTTGCGCTTGGTGACGAGACCGTAGCTATCTACACCATGGAAGGGGAACTAGTCAATCATCTCATCGAGGGCAAGAGCACTTGGTCACTCTCTTTCTCTCCAAACAGTGACAAACTCGCACGCAGCACCTATGACGACATCTGTCTGTATGACGTCGAGAGTGGCAAGCTCCTCCTTGGTCCGTTGAAAGGCCACACAGATCGGGTCATTTGTATGTTGTGGACGCACGATGGCAGCAGGCTCTTCTCTGCGTCCCACGACAAAACTATTCGCTGTTGGAACTCCGATACAGGACAACAAATCGGACATCCATGGACAGGTCACACAGAAGAGATAACTGCCCTCTCCCTTTCCCCAGATGGGTCCATCCTTGCGAGCGCGTCGTGGGATAAAACTGTTCGATTCTGGGATGCAACTTCTGGTGGTCCCATCGGACAACAGCTAAAACATTCCGAACAAGTATTCGCAGTTTCTTTCTCCCCTTCTGGTGAATCCGTAGTGTCAGCAGGACGGGATGGGAAGATATATTTGTGGCAGGCACCTCAGTCGAATCCTATAGAGGATATAGTAATTACCCTTCATGTCTGTTTTAGCACTCGCACTCATCACCCATGGTTCTAGGCGGGTCGAACTCTCCATCACGTATGTTATTTTGAATTCTGCGTGCATGTCCCACTTATCTTCGAATTTAGCTTCCTCTCGTGCCCCTTCCTCACACAGAACAAATCTCGCGTTTCGGCCCTTCTGTAAATGTGAGTATTTCCCAGCCAGATTTCTCCACTTGATCACTCACATTTCACCTTTGCCGTCTACGTTTGGTCGTGCCATTGTGCCACCATCGTTACCTCATTCATATTCCACATCCTTTATGGTGGCCCAATGACAGCCCCAATCATCCAGCCTCAGGTATGTCACTTAGCTACACTCAACCATGATCATTTGATATCATTGCTTGCCACATCAAGGAAAATGTCGTGGCCCTTATCAAGCTTTTTCCACGCTTTTCCTACTTGGCCTGGGAGCGCAAGAGCTGGGAGTAGTCAAAGAGAGAAATAACGTGTCTACTAAACGGGTGACTCGGAGTCGAGTCAGGTACATAGATACTACGGCCAGCAATTTTTCCTTGGAATCATTGGAAAGCCGATGTCGTTCGATCTCTCGGTGCTAGGACCGTGCTTTGTGATAGCAAGTATACCCGATCGTCGAGGTAAAGGGCCTGACGATCGGCGGTCCTCGTCGTTCCCTTGGATAGTCCAGTCGGCGTTGCACATCAAGAGTGCGCGCATCTGTCTCGGGGTGCTCAAACTTTCATGCGTCTCCAGTCCCTCCGATGAAGGGGGTTCGTGCGGTCACTTCCAAGCGTCGACGTTACTCCGAGCGTACAACAGCCTCGTGGACGTCTGCGTTCGCATGACGCTTCTGCGCAGATCTGGAGCGACGCGTCTCGCTGAGGAGTGCTTTTCGAGATTTCATTGAGACACTTGAGATCATGGAAACAATGCAGAGTTGCGGCGTATCTTTTCAAGAAACATGTTTCCTGCCTCTAGGTGCATCTCGAGGTTTAGGCACTAGTCATTGGGTAGTTCAAGTTTTAGAGTGCAGAACGGCCTTGTGATGTCATCCGACACCGTGTACCACGACTGTCGGTCGTACTTTGGGTTTCGACGCTGGTTTACAGAAATACCTTTGGGCAATCGTGTACATACTTTGATGGATAATACCTGCCCTCGGGTAGAACAAACAGGGACAGATCCCGTCACTCGAATCTCGACAGAGGCACCTGTAGACTCGGATGCATGTGGGACGATACATACATGTAAACGATCTACAGCAACAAACACGTCTTGCTCTCGACGGGTAACAATGCCCAAGGGCAGCTTGATCGAGGTTATACCGTGGAGTCTACCTCTACGGTCGATGCGACTGTCAGCCTTCCTGTAGATCATGCCATATCGACCTTTGTTTGCGGGAGCGAACATGTCCTCGTTGCAATGTCGAGCTCTTCACGGGAGGGTGACTCGTTCGTCAAATAAGCTACAAAGTTCGGGAAGCACGGGATCAGAGGCACCAGAGCACGCATACGACGGGACCGATAGCTTCAAGGCTGCGTGGATTGCAACTAGTTTGTGTCTTCGTCGAGTAAGCCCATGTCCTGGTGGATTTATCGAATGGTAGCTCCCCTGATAGCAGCCAGCTGTTAACGGAAGGTAAGTGTATGCAGTTTACTTCTCCGAGATATTACCCTTCCGATGGGGATCTTTGCAACGGAAACAACCACATCAGTTTGGTGTCGCGCACAAGCCTGCCAATGAGAGAATCTATCCAACCTGTGTCGCATCCTTGGCTTCATTGTAGCGATGAAGCAGCTTGGTATGTCGTGAAACGATTTCTTCAGCGTTCTCGTTTGGCCTGAGAACATGACCGGAACGTCATGTCCCGCACGTCCGAGTCGACGGGATGCGCATATACCCAAGTGTGTTCTGCAGCTCGTCTATTTCGGCCTGAAGCTTTCCGACGTATTCCTGTCGCTCCTGAATAAAAGAGCGAGTCATGGGTCGCTTCCGCTCGATGGACGTGTCTACCTTGGCAGACGTGTTACGCGCGTACATCGCGGACATTGCTGATCGCTTGACGATGCTGGTGGTGAGCAGCAAGTCCACTTTTTCCAAGATGATTGGAAGCAACAGTGAAATCAAAATGGTGCCTCGACTGCTGTACATGTACAGAGAGTGAACACGATCGTGGATGGAAAAACAGGGGGTTACATAATAACCCATCTAGTACACTGCGCCAAACAGCCCACGATCGAATCTGCCTTTGACTAGCTCAACGTGATACAACATGGCTTGGAGGTGCTCAGGAAGAACCAATGCTGAACTCATCTCCAATCTCGCAAGGCATGGAATCATTACGACGGATCGCGTTGCCGATGTATGCTTCGTTCGTGCTGTTCGTAACCCCGTACCCCCGCTTAACGCCCACGCAGGCGATGTCCAACGTAGATCGTGCAAACTTTGTCGTCAAACGATCACAGGCATACGACGATTCGCCCCAGTATGTCGAGCTCTTTCTTCGCCCCACCCAAATCACTCACGAACCGTATGGGGATTCAGGTCCATCGGCCACGGCGCGACTATATCTGCGCCCCATATGGTACACTTGGATTCGTCGCGTTTCTCCGTGGCCTGACTCCTCGTACACAGCATGCTCATGCCCTGGAAATCCTACTCCCTTTCCTCCACCCCGGCGCGACAGTCCTTGATGTGGGAAGTGGCTCGGGCTACCTTTGTGCTGTGCTTCACCACCTCGTTTCTCCGCCACAACCC
>JBBPSV010000871.1:0-12920 GCA_038093795.1 Retiboletus fuscus
GAGACACGATATGGTTGAAGCGACGGACAACGCGGTCATGGATGGGAAGGCGGCACGAGAAGCGAACACGGGTGGTAGATCGAGTCGGTGATGTCGAAGAGGCTTCTGTCGAGCACCGTCCAACACGCCAGGAAGCACTGGAGGCGGCGTTGATCTTGATGGAGTATGTAGGCGAAATGGATCACGCGTTCGAATTAGGTGATGCTGGGTATATGACGGGCCAATGTACCATAGTGAGTCGCGCGCACAGCTTTAGGCCGCAAAATCGAGACAAATCTTTGCTTCGAAACGAGACCAACCGTTTATTCGTGTGCTATCATAAGAGAAACATCACTGTACTCTTCGTCAGGCGTTGCAGACAATGGTGCACTGGTAACCGAGTAGACTGAGACGCAGGAAACACAACCTCAACATAGAAGTGGAGCGGCTGCTTGAGCACGAGGTGGTCGAGCGGGCCGCCAGCCTACCGAGCAGACATGAAATGAATGGCGAGCTCGGCGTGCCTGTCTGATGTCGCAAGACACCAATAGAGCAGATATAGGGATCGTCGTTCCCCCGAACTGATTGCACCGAGCAGCCTGAGAGAGACAAAGTGTAAGGTTGTTCAAAACCTTTGACCGGTCTGGGTGCCTTCCTGAACAAAAGTTGAGCGCTTCTCGGCAGGGGAAGATGGCGTCCTCGAGGTCTGGCAAAGTTGCCCTTCGGAGGTGGTTGTACCGAGTGGAGAGATAACTGGCAAGGTTGTTTAGTCACATTGATCGAAGGTGCCCTTGGGGGCAAAGATCGAGTGCTTCTCGAGTGAAGCCGATGGCCTCGTTAAGGTCTCTCATAGTCCCGAGTTTGTTATACTGAGTGGAGAGATAAAGTGCAATATTGTTCAGAGAAGTTGACCAACAAGGATCCCCTCGTGGGCAAAGGCAAAGGTCGAACACTTCTCGGCCGAGGAAAATGGCCTCATTGAGATCTATCATTTCCCCGAGCTGGTCGTATCGAGCGGAGAGACAAGGTGCAAGGTTGTCCAAAGACGTTAATCGAAGAGGGTGCCCTCGTGGGCGAAGGTCGAGCGCTTCTCGTACGAGAACGATCGCGCCGTCGAGGTCTGCCATTGCCCCGACCTCGTTGTACCATGTGGAGGTGGCCGGGTGGGTAAAGTTCCAGTATTTGGCGGTCAAGGACGATGGCCTCACTGATATGATCCGTCCTGCCTCCTTGCTGACACTCGTCGAAAAGAGATTTTGCCCGTGAATGCGACTGTTCAACTGGTACACGCATCATTTCACTGCTCCCCCGGATGCCGAAAGAAAGGCGAATACCTTCTGAGTCCATCTCAACGTGGTTCAATACGGGGATTTGGGGGAAAAGCTGGAATATCGTGCTTGCGGGCGCCGGCCGTGACCAAAAAGGCAGGGGTGTATGGGTTCTATTACACCTTGCCGCAGGGCGAGTATCTCACCCGCTGGCCAAAGGACTGCCTCTACCCCTGCAGTGAATTACTCCTTCCTAGGCCCTCTTTACCTTGTTCGTCTCATTCGGTTGCCTCGCACTATCATTACAGTACGCGGCTGAACCAGGATACATTGTCTTCACGAGGTTCTCGGCTTTCACCTTGGAGTGATAAGAACGCTCCCGACAAAGGACATCCCTTCCGCGTGGTCGTCAGAGAGTAAGAGAGTGACACGAAGACAGCTTTATGCCACACCCTTCGTGCCCAGTCCTATTACCAGAGAGTGTAGTATGAGAGACGCGACCCTCGACCTTTTCTGCGAGTTAACGGATTCTGACAGCCAAACTGCTCGGCCAGATACCGAGTGATGACGTATGAGAGAGAAACACGATGGGAGCTTGAAGGAAGGCATGGCGGAGAAGCGGGGTGCGTGGGCAGGATGGTGTAGTGATAGCAAAAAGCCTGACGATCGAGGGGTATACACGCTCCCCTGGGATCAATTGCACTACGTCAGAGAAAGGCAGGGGGGAAGACGCCATAGTCACAGTCGGGTGCGAGGGGCAAGACGTCGTCTATTATTTTGATCAAGTCTGACCCATTTGGGGCTGGGTGTGCCAGTGGATGGTTGAGCGGGAGACTACTAAGAGTTCAAATCAGACGTTCAACTCCGGAGAACTTGTTCGTGTCTTGAAAGACTCCGAAAAGACGACTCGGGGTGTCACGGTTTAGCTAGTCGAGATGGAGGCAATTCGATAGACTACTTATTATCCCTTATGTAACTCGTCCCCTTTGGTGATCGCGACTTACAAAGTCAACCAACACGACCTCCATGGTTGTCTTGGACGGCACGAACCCTTCCTGGACAAACACGCCTTGGTAAGTGACCGTCCCATGAAAATTGACACGTGTACGCCCGAGTCGGACAGATTCCCGTGTGTCCATCCCCTCAGGTCTCGGACAGGTATTTCGACGCCATCATGGTCGACAAGACCCCGGTCAGGTTCCGAGCCACAGATCTGGGCGCGACACCAGCTAACCCGGTCAGAACCGCCCGAAGGATCGGTCAACCGTGCATTTGAAATAGAATCGTGCTTGCTGGCTTCTCCGAAGTAATCGCTAAGCTCATTAGCGCTCAACTTAGCGCTCAGGTAGCACGATTGATCCGGCGACCCACCGGGAACGTGCATGTCGCAACGTGAATAACACTCCTGGACGGACAACGAGCTCACCGCACATTGCTTCAGCGCATGGAGGGCACCAGGTGGTAGATTGTGGAATGCTGCCACAAAGTGCATTACCACCTATACGTACGTACGTCCATTAACATACGACGGCCAGGTCCGACCGAATAATACAAATCAACGTTATTCAAGCAGCCAAAAAATGCCTGGATAATATCAGGGTTCTGGAACCGCATTAGTTCCAACGCTCGCTATCCGTGCCGGAATTTCCCAGATTCCATGGCTTCTGGTTGGCTGGGCATCGATAGTAACATCTGTAGCAGAACAGGTAGCGTTTGACGTGGCCGTCTTTCCCTCGACGTTTGACGTGATTTTCACCGTCGACTCCGTGAACATGATTGGTGCGTCCAGCCGCATGATGAACATGTTCGCGAATACGAGCCAGTCTAGGGCCCTTAAGGAGACAAAAGAATTGGGGAACTTGCAAGATAGTCGTTCTTCAAGTTCCACTGTGAGCGCGAGTCACTCTAGTGTGCCACGAACTCCTCTCGGACACAATACATATTGGCCCCAACAGCGGTGTTGCTGGAAAAGAGGTATATTATAGACAAAATCCCGTTGAGCGTCTCATGTTGGACAAATTTTAGCCGCTGAAAAAAATTCTTGGAGTTTACCATCCTATAATCGTCATGGGCCTGTGACAGGCCCTCTGCTTCTGCGGCGTCCCGACAGTGTCGCGATTATCACAGCATGCACCTCGCGAAGCTAGCAACGTGTCAAGAGCCTTCAAGCTTTATGTATCATAAATAAATGCGGCAGAGATCATAAAGTTTGTCCGAGCCTCAAATCATGATGTTTGAGGATTATTTCTACTTGCTCGTAAGCCGTGGGGTAGCAATGCCGAGGTTGGTGCTGGGCATGATAAAGGGAAGCACACTAGAGTTGAAATGAATATATTGAAGACCAATGCCAGGTCACTGATCAGTGGGACGGTCAGTTGGTAGTCGGTGGTAGTCGATGGTAGCCGATGGTAGCTGACCACAACCAATCCTCAGATTGGCAGGCTCCTACTACTAGTACCTACTGTCACTGCAAGTTTGAGGGGTGACATCCTAGCAGTATGCTGCACAAACATTTAAACACCACCTAACCTTACTGTAAGGTTATCACTGATGCCGATCGACGACTCATTTGATCGGGCAGTTTGTGTTGCGGATTGCCGGAAGTGCGTTGTGCTGGTGGGGATATATCATGCTGGATGTAAGTATAAATTCTTGACCGTGTTACGAACTTTTCTTATCTTATCTCTTTTTCCTTATCTATTACGTACCACAAGTAATATGACCTCTTGTTGATACATTTACTTTCTTGCACGTGACCGTGAGATACTTAGTCACACGACCGAGCCTAGACTCTTTAGTCATACGCCTCATGTATTTAATCTCCGTCAGCACTACGTCATGGCTGACTGATATGTACCTTACATAGCCACCCTTGCACGGACCAACAACCTAATATGTACAAACAATGTAAACGTATATAAGTCAATGCATCCCACCAAGAACTCTAGTCAAGTTCTTGTTGGTTTTCCCCATCATTCACTCGTCTCTATAAGCAAGCCTAGTGTGAGATAGCCCAAGCCATTGTTTGGTTTGAGGTTGTCAACATTAGAACTTGACTGTTATCACTTGCCCTATCTCATACTACTTCTCAACGCCCGTCCTAGTGACGCAGATGCGGCCCCTAGCGTTAAAGGGATATAGCCGGACCCTAGGCTTTTAAGGGAAATCTTTACTCTTTCTACCGCCACTTGGCAACTTTTCCATTTTACGTAGCCATGCACACTAGAGTGCGGAGAGACTCGTCTGCCTGTAAGGAGCGAGTGGTTGGTGATCTCGAGAGATCTTAAAGGTTTAAACACCGCCACACCTACCTACTTTCATCTTCTTTGCTCGAAAGGGCATGTCCACGTGAGGCACATTTATTCTATCGCTAGTCCATACCACTTTTACACGTCGAAAGAGCGGTCCTGTGCCCGACGTTGTAAAAGTTACATACACTTCGAAGTCGAGAAGTCAGGAAGGTCATTGACCTGATTCTCACCTTGTTGGAGAGCGAAGAGCCTCACAAGTTCTTTTTTACTTTTTCAAAAGGATGTTCCCGATCCTTAAAAGCTTAGGATCCCAAAGCGCGCCAACGGGCACCTTCCTGGTTCGACCAAAAGTCGAGATAAAACAGGAACCATACGTCTTTCTGGAGGTCAACCCAAATGACGATTTCCTCCTCCCGGAAATTAAGCAAGAAGACGAACTCCCAGAAAACGTTCTAGAGTTCATAAGGGCAGGATTCACTGCAACACGCTCCCAATACGAACCGGAGCACCTTTACGAAGCAGAAGCGTGGTACAGAGAACCATCTCCCTGCTTCTTTAACCAAGATCACGGATTATCTCCCATCCCCATAAGGCAACCTGTGGAGATTACGAGATCAACAAGAATTCTTAGGAGAAGAGAACTCCTCAGAAAGCCCACACGTCTCCCCACCATCCTCACCAAGAAACCCGCCACCACCAAACGAAATGGACGGCATAGACGCACCCGCACAGCCTGATCTGGCTCAAATGATCGCAACCATGCAGGCCCAATTAACGGTCATGCAAGCCAGCCTGGAGCAGGCAAACACAAGGGCGAGAGACGCCGAAACAAGGGCAACTAATGCCGAAGCAAGGTCGGCTGCAGCCAAGATAGTCGCAGCTAGTAGACACAATATTAATGTCTCAAAAAAATTAACCATGGTCCCCGAACCACCCACGTTTGATGGATCATACAAGGAATTCAGAAGTTGGTGGATACGAATGAAGGTATTCATCGAAATGAACGACGAAGCCTATACGTCGAACAAAGAAAGGACCCTAGCAGTCCTAACAAGGATAGGCTCCAAGGATGGAAAAGATCAGCACGGAGCCGCTGACTGGGCAAGAATGCAAATCCTTCGCTCAATGCAAGATCACGATTGGCCAGCAATGGACGATCTAGAGGCAACCTTGAAACATAGGTTTATTCCAGAGAACGACCAGGATCAAGCAATGAAAGAACTGGTCGAATACAAACAAGGGGATCGCCAATCGATCCAAGACTTCCTTACCTGATGGGAAGCAATCTATATTTGGGCCCACGGCGACTCCGCTGCAAGATACTTCGATAAAATAGCGGTGTTCTATCTAGAAAACAACACCAAAGACGAGATCATGAGGATTATGTACCAAGATGGATTACGATACTCCTCGGTCGAAGAATACCTTCCGGAGATACGCCGGATAGGAACCAACATCGAGGCCTTCAAGCTTCGAAAGAAGAAGACCTGGTATTCCCAGGCAGAAGCAAAAGAGCCCTCGGGCTCATGCACGTTCTCGGGCAGAGGGGAGCCCATGGACATCGATGCGGTACGAAAAGGTCCCCTCAAATGTTTCAACTGCGGAGAGGCTCATATGGTCAAAGACTGTAAGAAGCCCAAAAAGGCATGCCCCGAGTGCAAGTTCCTTGGGGGAGGGCATAACCGAAGATGCTCAAAATATCGCAGTGTCTGCGCTACGAGCGCTGAGTCTTCGGATGACGAAGAAGTACCTTCGTCAAAAGGAAAAGGAAAGGCGAGAGGAGAGCCCACCCTAAAGGCTATCCAACAAATGTCCTCGGTAGAAGAAATCGAGGCTTACTTAAAGGACCTTTGGGTCACACAGAAGAAGCAGGGAAAAGAATAGAGTCTCAGAGCCGACCGGGTACTCCTGAGACTCCCCCACCGAACTTTATTTCTTACAATAGGTTTTGTAATTTAGATATGGAATATGGAGAAGAAGAAGAAGAATTCTTCAACTCCCAGGATAAGACAATTTACGATAGTGACTCGGACAGTAGTAGTGATACGTACACCGAAGCCGGGTCCCAACAAGGGCTTGCTGCACGGGAATGCAGGCTTAATTCGGCTACAAAAGAACAAAAAAATAATTTATGTACAAAAGAAATCCCGGAATGGATCCTAATCAGATCCACAAGGCAAAAAAGAGAGCTGTGTCTTACGATACAAGTAGCAGCATCAGCTGCCAAACATAGCATGCACCCAGTCGAAGCCCTACTCGACTTGGGAGCCAATGGAATCTTCGTAGATCTCGCTTGGATCACGAAGAACAAGATAAAAACCACGGAATTAGAAAGACCTATTCCAGTATTCAATGTCGATGGATCAAAGAACTCCGCTGGAAATATCACACATACCGCAGAATTAATCATAGACTACCAAGGACACCGAGAAAAGATATCGGCAGAAGTAACCAATCTCGGAAAGAACCAGATGATACTTGGATACACATGGCTAAGCAAGCACAACCCTGAGATTGACTGGGAAAAAGGAACCCTCAAACTCACAAGATGTCCTCGGACATGCTATCTATTATCCGATCGCACAGTATTCCTGAGAACCTTAGAAGAAAAGGAAATCAACGATGCCCCATACGCTTACCGACGGATTAAGAAACTGGAAATTATACCACCTGAGAAAAAGGAACTTAGTGTGGAAGAAATGGTCCCAAGAGAGTACCACAAATTCCTAGACGTGTTCTCAAAAATGTCTTCTGAACGCATGCCCATACATAAACCCTGGGATCATGCCATAGACCTAAAAGAAGATTTCAAACCACGAAAAGGAAAACTCTATCCGATGTCAGTAGACGAACAAAAGGAAGTCTCTGACTTCGTAGATGACCAACTACGAAAGGGGTACATACGACCATCTAAGTCACCCCAAACAAGCCCAGTATTCTTCATCCCAAAGAAAGATGGGAAGAAACGGATGGTACAGGATTACCGTCATTTAAACTCAGGAACCGTAAAGAACAATTATCCACTACCATTAATATCTCAGATCATAGAATGACTAAAAGGAGCTAAATTATTTACAAAAATGGACTTACGATGGGGTTATAACAATGTTCGCGTAAAAGAAGGCGACGAATGGAAGGCAGCCTTTGTATGTCATAGAGGAGCCTTCGAACCCTTAGTTATGTATTTTGGAATGTGTAACTCCCCGGCAATGTTTCAGACGATGATGAACGATATCTTCGCTGACATGCCGGATGTTTGTATAGTTTACATAGACGACATCCTAATATTTACCAAAACGGACGACGAAGAAGAACATGATCGAATCGTGCTAGAAGTGTTGAAGAGATTAGAGGAACACGATCTCTTCATTAAACCAGAAAAGTGTACTTTCAAAGTCAAAGAAGTAGAATTCCTCGGAATGATCGTATCAGAGGGAGGCATCGTCATGGAAGAAGGAAAGACGAAAGCCATTCGGGCCTGGCCCACTCCCATGAACGTCAAAGGAGTTCGAAGCTTTTTAGGTTTAGCGAATTTCTATCACCGCTTCATCAAGGACTTTGCCATAGTGGCTAGACCACTTAACGACTTAACAAAGAAAGATCAACCCTGGACTTGGGGGACGAAGGAACAAGCAGCCTTCGATAATTTAAAAGAGAAATTTGTCACTGCCCCCGTTCTCGCTTACCCAGACGAGAACTGCGAATATCGCCTAGAATGCGACGCTTCGGATTTCGCGACAGGGGCTGTCTTATCGTTGCAATGGGAGGGTATTTGGCACCCTGTCGCATTCTCATCACATTCCATGTCACCGGAACAAAGGAACTATCCTATAGCGGATAAAGAGATGCTAGCCATCATTTTAGCTTTAGAACAATGGAGACACCTTCTAGAAGGAGCGCATCACAAATTTGAAATTTGGACAGACCACGCTAATCTCCAATATTTTATGACACGCCAAGACCTCAACCGAAGACAAGCACGGTGGTCTCAATGGCTCTCACGTTTTGACTACGAATTAGTCAAGAAGCCAGGAGCTTCTATGGGAAAAGCAGACGCCCTCAGTCGACGAGAAGACCACTCAATCGGAATTGAGAATGACAACAAAGGCGTACAATTAATCCCAACAGAACGCGTGAGAAGAGCAGAGAAAGTAACTTGGGTTCATACGGAAGAAGAAGAAATCTTCACCCGAGTAAAGAACGCTCAGTCTAACTTAAGACAAGCGCCTGGTCAACAATTCCTACAGGACGGAACCAGCTTGTTCAAAGAAAATCATAAAATCTACGTACCTGAGGAAGACACTCTTCGCCAGGATATTATTACCTTATACCACGATTCCACCCTAGCCAGTCACGGAGGCGCAGATAAGACTTACGCCCTCATCTCACGATACTATATGTGGGAAGGAATCAGAGATAACGTTAAAGAATATTGCTTCCATTGCGAAAGATGTAATAGGATGAAACCGACCAATGTTCCCCCAGCTGGGAAACTCATTCCCAATCCTATTCCAGCAGGACCCTGGCAAGATATCTCCGCAGACTTCATAACCAACCTCCCCCTATCCAATAATTATGATACCATCCTAGTAGTCGTCGATCGATTCTCAAAAGAAGCCGTTTTTATCCCCACAAATAAAACCGTCACATCTCTGGAGACGGCTAAATTGTATAGAGACCACGTTTGGAAGACACACGGACTTCCCAATTCTATTATATCAGATCGAGGCCCACAATTCGCATCACAGGTGATGAAAGATCTAGGGAAATGTCTCAAGATCGAACTCCGAATGTCCACGGCATTCCATCCACAAACAGATGGACAAACGGAGCAAGTTAACCGAGATTTATCTCAATATTTACGTCTATACACGGCCGAGAAGCAGGATGCTTGGTCAGAATGGTTAGCGCTGGCACAATTCTCATACAATCAACGAGTTCATTCGGCAACTGGAAAGACCCCATTCCAAGTTACCCAATCTTATGAACCACGCATGGGAATAGAACCCCCATCTAATTTAAAAACTTCCGTTGTCCCACACTTTGCTGAAGAATGGCAGGACACGCTGGCACAAGTCAAAGAAAATTTAGAAAAGAAACAGCGCCAAATGAAGGAACAAGCGGATAAACATCGTTCTGAGTCCCCGAAATACGAAATCGGCGACGAAGTGTGGCTGGCCACGACCAACCTTAACTTAATGAAAACGTGTTTCTCAAAGAAACTCACAGAGCGATGGCTCGGCCCATATAAGGTCATAGAGTTGATGGGACCCAACACGGTTAAATTAAAACTACCACGAGGATTGCGTATTCACCCGGTTGTGAACGTAAGTCGCATCAAACCTTACCACGCTCCCTTGATGGGACAACCTTCTTATAAACCCAGACCGGTGGAAGTTACCGACGAAGGGGAAGAGTTGCATGAAGTCGAGTACATCGTGGATTCCAGGTTGAAAGGACGAACCTTGGAATTTTTGGTACACTGGAAAGGCTACCCGGAGGAAGAACGCTCCTGGGAAACCGAGAAGAATGTCGTAAGATATGCGAAGGATGCGGTTAACGACTTCTACAAACGTGTTCCAAACGCTCCTCGGAGGCTGTGCCTCACACAAACCCTATTTAATGAGCTCTTCGAAGATTACGGACCATCTTACGAAGAACAACCCACCTGGTCTTGCCTGGAAGTCGAACCATAGCAGGGGGGTAATGTTATGAACTTTTCTTATCTTATCTCTTTTTCCTTATCTATTACGTACCACAAGTAATATGACCTCTTGTCAATACATTTACTTTCTTGCACGTGACTGTGAGATACTTAGTCACGTGACCGAGCCTAGACTCTTTAGTCATACGCCTCATGTATTTAATCTCCATCAGCACTACGTCATGGCTGACTGATACGTACCTTACATAGCCACCCTTGCACGGACCAACAACCTAATATGTACAAACAATGTAAACGTATATAAGTCAATGCATCCCACCAAGAACTCTAGTCAAGTTCTTGTTGGTTTTCCCCATCATTCACTCGTCTCTATAAGCAAGCCTAGTGTGAGATAGCCCGAGCCATTGTTTGGTTTGAGGTTGTCAACAGACCGATAATCACTGCATTTGGATGTACAATTAAAATAGCTATATTGCCTGCCTCCAAGTGCAACACCATAGAGTCGGGTATGCTGTGTCTTTGACTCAGATCCAAATCATTTCCGAAGAAGTTGGGTGAAACACCCTGAATTCGAATTTCGAAGCGCTTGGTGATGTTGATGCTGCTGTGTCTTACTGATCTCAGGAAAGTTCCTCACTTGAAATGTTCTAATGAGATGTGGCCGCGAGTGCCTTGCTCACTGCTCAGCAGGGGCATTCATCAGTCATATTGCGTGCAGCTGTGGTTATTCTTCTGCAGAGAGCATATTCTAATCCCATACACCCATTGCTGACATTCAGATTTAATAGTACACACACTCAGTGGCATGCCCACTAAGCAAGGTTAAGAGCAAGTGCTCACTGGCAGTATTGGGGTTTAGGGCACAGATTCTACCTCCCAACTTCCACACTCACTTCGTAAGATAAGCAACAGCTTCCAGCGTCTGAGCTAAATTGAATCATACGTCGCACAGCACAGGGTTCACAATATGAATGCCGCTGAAATTACTCAGGGTGAGGTCGATTATACTTGTAGCCTCATTTACTCCTTAGAGGAGTGAATGAGGCTACAAAGACCTCCTTATCCTAGCTCACATTCCACTCTCGACTTCTTCTGTAAATTTGATCCTTGCAGGGTCCTGCCGTGAGGCTGGATGATAAGGTTCGACCTCGTGTTTTGTGACACAATGTTCGAAAAGTTGTGATTCCTCACCTCCGCCTACCGTGACTTCCATCTACGAATGATCATGATACCTATAGTTCTCCATCCAGTCACAACCCCAAATCACAGCTCCACAACTTTGATTGCTATCAAGCGCCCAATCCTGTCTACTGGCCGTCCTTCCCGGGTGAACAAACGTGCCCTGAGACGCAACCAGGGTGCAATTTAGGAGACCACAGCTCGACTCCGACAGATTAAATATCAAACCTTGGTTCAACGGAACGCACACCCATCAAGTTTCCCAAGTTCTTCGGTTCACTCCCCACAACCACTCATGAATTCTCGATTTACCCCTGACGATTTCATCAGGCAGACATTGAAGTCTGCTCCTACCCAGGACGCACCTCCCAAGTACGAAGCGGGCGATGTAGCTTTGAACATCATAGAAAAGACCATAGACTCGGACGCTGGACGCAGGATACTCAAAGATGAGATAGAGAAACTTGGAAGCTCTGCACAATCTGTGGAGGTAGCCTTCAGGAACGTCTCTCGGGGTCTTGCGAAGACTGTGGCCATCGCCACGGAAGGAATGCGACCTCAAGAATCCGAAAAGCTGGCGGAATTCAAGAACCACTGGGACGGTCATCATAAGGTAATCCCTTTCGCTGTCCCTGGTATTCGGTTGCAGTGATGAAGATCTGCAGAAATACGTAGAGCTTGTCTGGGAATCCCGTCGCCTTGCTGGGATTGCGGCAGCTACTGCTGAAGGTGACTGAATCTCAATGGATATGGAGGTTTACTTAGACTGTTCGCTAGACTTTACTGGAGATTTCATCGACATGGTGAGGAACGAAGAACACTCACTCAAAGAGAAGCAGGAAGAAATTGCAGAATATCGTAAAGTGAGATCTCTCCACCTCCTTGCACTTATATCGCGCTCTAACATTATTCATTATCAATTCCAATCAGGAGCTGGATAAAGACATGAAGGTCGCAGAGGTTATGTCCCAAGGTTTCACCGACCTTCAAGCGGCTGTGGTGGCGTTTCGTCAGGACATTCAGGAATACATACAGGAACGCAGCGATGCTGTGGGAGTTCAGCTGAACAAACTTCTCGACGAGATGGAAGTAGTGAAGAAAAAGCTCGAAAAGTTGGTGGATCTCTTGCGTTTCAACGGGATTTAAGCTAACTACGGCCATCTGTTACCCTCAGGGCGAAAAAGACTGTGAGATCAAAGTGTAATATAATGCGAAATTACTGAGAATATCTTTCAGGCTATTGCTCTAGGCGTTGCGGGCATTGCTGTTGGAGCCGTTGCCGCAGGCGTGACCGCACTCGGGGTCGTGTGCCCTGGACTGTGGATTGCTTCCACGGTATGGGCTTATTTCTTCCTGCCCATAGGAATAATTGTCACTGAACATGGCGTGACAGACCTTGATCGCCGGAGGCGCTGGCGCGGTTAATGAGGCTCGGAACAAGTATAATGGTGTGCATACTTCACACCCCCGATTATGGCTCTGTTGAGCTTATTCTTTATGCGCAGAACTATCAGGGCAAAGTGATTCTCTGCAAGCGCAACTAGCGGAGCATCACAATGCTATAGACGTGGTGAACAA
>JBBPSV010000872.1:0-12918 GCA_038093795.1 Retiboletus fuscus
TATTGATCGCGGACTCGTGAACGAAGAAAGGGTCGGTGGATTCACTATCAGTGGTGGGTAGTTTCCTAGGACCATGTTTCCTGTCCGTCTTGAAATTGTCTGACCTCTTAGACAATCAAATCCTTGTTGGAGTTTATGGACAGCTCAAGAATAGTGCAGGCACTCCATCCAATGGGCGAGTTGCCACAATCAGCTTCGTCTTGTTTGACAAGGTCAACGCGTCAGTCATGACAAAAGGTCGGGACATTCTCATACTTCATCAGGTGAAGCATTTCCAGTAGGAATTAACACACGTGTACCATCAGGCCCGTTCCAAGGTACCGATCTCAACCTTGGTACTGTATGGGGGAGTTTCAGCCAGATCATTGCTTTCCAGGGCACCAGGGCTGATGCCTGTAAGCAGCGAGCTATGCCTGTACTCGGTTGTCCTTCTGAATGCACTCTCTAGATGGCATCACGTCGCTTGGCTTTGTCAAGGATGATACCACAAATGGCATCCCCAGCGTCGCGGAGCCTGGCCTGCCTTGAAACAAATATTTTTCTCGCAAACAGCGTCACCGGGTTGTCCTCGTGTTTTGTAGTACTTGCAGTTTCCCATGTGTTGTCCCGAGTTACAAGATTCAACTCTCATGTGTAGTTTCGCCATATATGTACGAATGAATCAGGCTGATTATCGCGTGAATCTGGTGCGGTCCTTTAGATAGTACATATTTTTGCGAGTTTTGTCTAAGCCTGGATCAGACATGAGACTTGCGCACTAGGTGTGCCCTCCAGCGCAGTGTACACCGCCCATACAACAACTTGAAGATTTGTGCCGAGAATCAGGCCTGTCTCGTCTCGCTCAGGATTCTAGTAACAGAGCGAGTGGTAGCAGTCGTACACTAGTAGTTCTGCCTTTGCGGTGCAAAACGGCTGGCATTTCTTCGGTATCCTCAGGCTATAGAATAACGCAGTAATGCCCATCATCAATCATCGATAGATCTCTGTTTGCCATATGTCAGCATCATGTAGTATAAATTTTCTCAAGATCTTGGCGGCGATCCCGACTATGACACCAAATATTCTATGAAATCAATCATGCCATATGCGAATATAGGAATAGTATACATCTCATTCGAGCCATCTAGTCGACAGAGTATACACCCAAAGAATAGAACACGTATTCACAATGCCAAAGCAGTCACGACAAGATCAACACTGATATGATTCTGACACCTGACCCGCGGGGCTACCGCGACCACCCTTGGAACAACTTTCCCGAGGCCCCTATAACCTATCAGGGTAATTTTTGAGTGGATCAATAACCACCTGTAAGGTGTTTCCTCTCAAGGAACCTCACCTGCTGTCCAAAAGAGGGTGTCTGCTACCTGTTAAACTCTCCTCAATGACCTCGTGAGCCTACCCTGGCCCACTCAAGCCTCCTCCGCTGTCCGAGTGGAGGTGTCTGCCTCCTCACGAGCTCCTCTCAGGGACCACGTGAGCCTCCCGTCACCCAATCGGGCAGTTCTCGTTGCTCCTTGTGAGCTTCTCTCAGGAACCACCTGTGCCTCCCGTCACCCGCTGGAGAGGCTCAGGCGCCTTTCATCACTCCTCACGAACACCTCTCGAGGGCCACGTGGGCCTCCCTTTCACCTGCCCGAGTGGCCCGTGTGGCTCTTATCAACACTGTGCGAAGGCCCTCGTGAGCCAACCATCGTACCATTGCCAGTGGTGCCCGAGAGTGGGTGACAGTCACACGCGGTCACATATCACACTTGCTCTATCCCCTTACTCTTAGTATTCTCCCTCGCATTCTCCCTTACCCCTTGTCCTGACCTTCAACTTCTCTCTTGCCCTTAGGAAATGGAACAAGTAGTACAGGTAGCAACCTGGATGGGTGGGACATGACGTGATGACCTGACAGCCTGAACACCCGTCACCGAGGATGTGTCCACACGAGATGATGTGACACGACGATAACGATGACGAAACGAGTACTAGGCGGCGACGGCGCATGCCTGTGGGGGTGGGGCAACATGGCAATCACGGCGGTTATTATGCATGTAGTACTGTGCATGAGTACATATGTTTAAAGCGAAAATGACATAGTAGTCTAGCTAAGTAGGCTACTAATTACCAACCCTATGGCGCTTTCCGAGACTCCGTGTACTAGGTCCAGCAGTTGGTGATCGTATCTCCTGTGAGACATGGCGCGCTTTTGCCCGGGCGCGAGTCTGTGAAAGAAGGTCGGTTTTGAGACCGAAAGATTGAATGCATGAAGTCTTATGCGCACGGTTCTGTCAGATGCGGTTACATCCTCAGTTGCGGAGGTTGTCTCTGACTGACATAGTCAGTCTCAAAGTTGGGGACAGTTCGAGGGACAGTGTAAAATTACTTACTATGCCTGTTGCCGTGTCGTTGGTGCGTTGCATGGTAGCATCGGGTCCATGCACAGTATTAAACTTGGTGTCTTCTTCGCTGTCTTCTTCATTGACGCCGTCAACTTCGCATGCTAGGTCAATTTTGAAACTTTGATTGTTTGGCCGCGGCTTAATCTGCATGTTGAGCTGAAAAATCTGAGAGTCTGAGTCATGTTTCAGCACAAATCAACAGAAAAACCTGAATGACAATCGCTCACCACTTCAGCGTCACTGCCATCGTGACGGAAACTGACATCGAATCCTTGCAGCATGAGTGCTGGGGGTACAGAGAGCCGGAGTAATTGGGGTGGCATGGCATGCCAACGGCGGCGGGGTGGAGACTGAGAGGTTGACATGAAGAGAGAGCACAGCGGCACTGGGTGATTGCTAGGTGGGATTATGATGGCAGTGTGGTACTACTTAAGACATCGGACATCAATCTCGACGGAGCGTGGATGCGATCTTCGTACTGAAGGCTTCGGCATAAATTAGAAGGAAGAAACACTCTACCTTGCCACGAAAGGGCGTCTTTCATAAGTTGGGGATGCACCGGAGGTCGAGGCTGAAGTACTTCATGAGATGCGGCGAGTGAACAGAATGTGAACACAGAAAGAAGAGTGACCGTACCTTCTAAGATCGGGAGCCCCACGCTGCACGCCATGGCCCTGTTGTAGATCTGAATCGGCTGATCTGCGACGACGTGTTCCTGATTTGATGCACAATGGTTTACTAGGTATAGAAGACTGCGAAGCCTTGAGGCACACCAAAGTTCGTGCAACTGGATGAGGCGAAAAGACAACTCAATTCGGATCAAGACAACAATGCCCAAGGTAACTGACTACACTACTATGGAGCAGAAGGGAGGGTGGGAAGAGTACTCTGCAGCATATCTGGAGGCCCTGCACTTTGATATGACATCCCACCGTTTGTACCATCACTACGTGCTAACAAGTCACTGAAGTAACCCTGATGGTCCGCAGCACCATTGCGGTACTCACCTGGGTATCCCACCACCTGCGGGCCATCATTGGGTGCCCTGAACATCCCAGGATACTGGTACGTTCCTCGGGGATATGAGGGGTTGCTTGCATCATGGTACCCTTGTGGATCCGAGTGTGGGGGAAGATTGGAAGCGTGAGGTGCAGGGGGAGGATTGGGCGCATGAGGTAGGAAAGAAGGTATGTGCGCATGAGGCACAGATGGAGGAATGGCGGCATGAGGTGCAAGGCCCGTGGGATGGACTGGCGTTGCATGAGGCGCACCATAATAGGAAGGATACAACGGATGTTGATTATAGTTACCATGAGGATAATAATTGTTCGAGTTTACTGGAGGATGCGTCTGATAAGGATCGCCCGAGGTCAAATGTGGAAGCAGGGTCACCTGTGGATGCACCGAGGCCATTTCCTGCCTGTTGGGCGGTGGGTTCGGCATGGTTCCCTCACCTGTGCTGGGCGGTGGCATTGGAGCAAGGCCACCAGTCCCACCTACACCAGAATCCATGACCAACAGTGGTGCATTCAGAAAGGCGGGAGAAGGGCACGCCTTTCTCTCGACCGGCAACGGCAGGGACAATTGCTTGAGCGGCACTGGCAACAAAGGACGAGGAGGGTCCAGCCTTGGAGATGGTGAGGGTGGAGGCTCTGGAGCATCCGGAGGGCCTTTAAGATCCTTACGAAGCAAAGTCGAAATCGCATCTTCTAGGTTGGAACTTGCCGGATCTTTGTTGTCCCAAAATATATCGTTTGCAGGAACGTTGACATTGGACTTCTTCTGTTGTGGCTTAGGACGCGTGACTAGCAACTATCAGATGAATGTTAGAAATAATTGTTACAAACTTACGTTTAGGTGGTTCAATGGAAACTTCTTTGTGATCTACTAAGTACATAAATCAGGAACATAGAAGGAATACATGAGCGTAGTGGGTGGGGATTTACATACCATCTCCACCACCTCCGTTAATCTCGTCGTCAGAGGAATTGATGAATTCGGCAGAAGTCATGATCTTCCTGATACGCGTGCTCTTCACTGCAGCACCTTTACCTTTGTCTCGCGCATTTGTAGTAGGTACTTCCTGACCTCGTTTTTTGCTCACGTGAGGACCAGGTGGTGCCGCCGCTCTACGCTTCCGCTCAGTAGGCTGGGGTTCAGGCGAATTTGCCTCAGAGCTGCTGGGAACCACAATCGGTAAAGCCTTTGATGATTTTCAGGGCTTCTCGATGACAGGATGTTCGACAGTGGACGATGACAATGACGACGGAGTATCAGTGACTTCGAGGATATCCCGACTGTTCGCAGGGAGGGTTGGCTGGGACAAACGTTTCACTCGTGTAGCCGTAATACCGTATAAAGGGCGTGGAAGTCCCTTTGAGTCGCATTGTCCATTCGCGAACATCCGCATTCCATGAGATTCATGAGAACTCAGGAAAGGTGGTTCAGAGAGAATGACGGGGGCAGTATTGTCCATAATTTTACCTGATCATGCACCGTCAGTTATCCAACTTGAATAGTTCATAACTGAAAGACTTATGAAGTTCCTTCCAATCTGCTCGCTGGATCGTAAGTCGGTTCATCTTGATTGCACTGTAGAGTTTCTGCTTCTCCGCAAGCATAAGATCGTTGATGCCTTTAGTGCGTGTGCCCGGATGGCAGCTTTGTCCAGGCATAAGTACACCATGAGGATACCCTTCAAGAATTAGTAACTTGCTGGCAAGGAAGGACAACAAAGTTTTCCAAGGAAAATTGTTGCCCTTCAGCTTGCTTGTGTCGACTCCACAATGCTCTAGATAATGAATAAACAATCATCGTGCACCATAGTTCGGACGTGCAAAACTTACCGACAAGTTTTGTGAGACCTTCCTTGATGCGACTGGATGGATCGCCCTCGTCCATGGAGACGTAGTCAGAGGGAGGCGAAGCCAGACGCTGGACTCTGGGATTCTTGACATAGTCCGACATTTGTGAAGACGGACAGGGGATGTTGGTATTCTCGACATTGACCAACGTTTCGAGTTTGCGATTGGGGTGACCTGTTACCATCCTGTAGTCCGTTTCATCTTTGAACGCGTCGTCGACGATCCTTAAAGAAGCATCATCACTAAGCAATGTCAGCATGCAACGGTAACCAACGAAGCTGCGCACATACTAAACATGGGCTTTGAGATGCCCAACTATGGCAGTCGGATGAGCATGGCATCGGGTCGTCCAAAACTACCTATGTTTTAGTTCCATGAAGTGCCAGTAAATAGGAATACTTACACCGATGGCACCGCGTGTTGTATGTTGGAATGCCAACGAAGTGTCTTCATCAACAATATTTCCACACATGACAATCGCAGCCTGAAACCCGTGCTTCGCGGCAGCAGTGTCCAGCTGAATTACCATTTGGGTCAATGAGATGATATCAGAGATTTCATCTTGCCACTTACAATCTGAACAATTTTTCGCTCAATCTTCTTGAAGGTTTGTGAGCGTTGAGAAGCAGTGTGATCAGGAGATTTCGTGATCTCAGTAAGCTCGAACACCTCGAGTACTTCCTTCCACTGCTCACCCTCGGCCTTGATAAATCGCCTATAGCAACGACTGACAAGGTTTGGAGTGCCTAGAATCATACTATAGGGTTAGAGTTAAGGGACGATGACAGAAACGACGGAATCACCAGGTTCGTTAAGGCTCATGCCTATGCGTTTGCGCTCCTCTTCCTCGTACACTTTAAAGTATGACTCATAGATATTCCAGTAATTTGACCCATTGATGATACAGCTACGACTCTTGTGCCAACTTTCAGCGACTTGCTGGGTTGACAAAGACGTTCTTGAAGCAACCCCCTCCAGGATGGCATCAAGATCCTCATAGCTATCTTCCAGAATCTTGATGACATCCACAGAACGACGTCCTCGAGAGGGAGTGGAAGGAGCTGAGGGTTGGGGGGTTGCTTTTCCAGTGGAGACAGCACACACGTCGTCCGATGTACCTGACACCACAGACGGATCATTAGGCAGATCATGAGGCAGATCATTCAACGTACCGGCCACATCGGGGGCACCAGCTCCTGAAGCGATGCGAGGGACAGTGGTTTGGGGGGTTGGTGGGATGATTTTGGTTGTCGGAATGTCAAAAGGGCGAATGGTTGGTAAGAGTTCTTCTTCGGACTGGGGAAGGTTGTCAAAGTCATCGGGCCAATGATGTGGTTGCGTATCGTCCTGAGGCAACGGACTAGGAGGATCATAGCAAGTTGGAGATGGGTGGCGCTGCGTTTGCCCTGAAGGACATTGGGGCCCAAAATGCTGTCTTGTGGGAGGCGGGTTGGAAGGTTGTCGTGGAGGAACGGACAGCGGGCGAGGAGCAGATGGTTGGTGAGAGGTGACTGAGTCAATGGTTAACTGGGGAACCGACAGTTGGCAAGGAATGGAGGGTTGGCAAGGAACGGAGGGTTGGCGAGGAACGGAGGGTTGACGAGGAACAGAGGGTTGACAAGGAACGGGTGGAATAGATGGTTGCCGCTGAGTACCCTCAATATTCTGTTGATACGGAGGGACGGGGGGCAATGAACGCAGAGGCACTTTGTTAGGGCCCTGGGCACCCTCAGAGGGAGGTGATTCAACAGTATTAGCATCAACTTCTCCAACCATTTTAGCCCGCCGACTTTGAGCACTGCTTATGACCCCATAGTCACGAGCTGTTGGTTTCAGTCTAGTCCGTAGCTTGGTAGGCGTCTTGATGACAGGACTTGGACCGCGCCGACCGCCACCCAGCTGTGTCTGCGAGTAGTCGGAGATCAACTCGGGGGGCTGGGACATCCTCACTGCATATAAAATAAGAACCATATGACAGGATAGGCAGCAGACCTACCTCTAATGTACGAGTAGCCTGAGTAGCCAGGACAAACAGGTAGATATTGTGGGCAAGGAACTGGGTCGGAAGGACGTCACAGATGAAGGCGCTGAAGGAAACGAGAACATACCAAGACAAACTTGAAGAACCCAGTAAAAAAAGCGAGGTAAGTGAGGCTTGCAAGTGGACTGCAAGGACCAGGGGAGGGTTAAAACTGGGTGCCTCGCAGCGCTTGCACTCAACCTTTGTATCCATCGCTGCAACAATATGCCTGAATACAGTATCAGCAGACATCGTCGAAAGAAAGACAGAAGATCCATCGGCCATCCTAGAAAAAGGACTGGAGGAACGGACTGAGAGGCACTCACTCAAGGCAGAGCCTCACCTGAACCTCATGAGCATCGTGAGGATCCAGCAATATAGGCCACAGTCGACGAACATTTACTAGTACATGACATTGAGCCAATCATGTACAATATTAACGCTGAGCACTAAAGCAGAATACAGGAAAACATCAATCTGCCAGTGTCTAAATCCATGCTCATAACCCCCAACCTATTTGGCTATACGATCCAACAACCAAGCGCTTTTCAACAGCCTTCCTATGAGTAAAGAAATGGTCAGCTCGTTACAAACAATAAATTCGTCAGCCACGTACATCGCAACCAGGTGGGCAAAAACATCAACATCGTCTTGTTCAATCGGCAGCACGTGCCCACCTCCTGTGGGGCATACGACAATGACAGCAAATATCCTTCCGAGGACACCCCTGAATGGGGTGTCCTCGTCTTGGAAGATAATGACGTCGACTTCTTGCCCATTCCGTACAGCATGGAAGATGTCAGAATGCATATTATCCCCGATTAGGGAGAAGTACGACCCAGGTCTGTAGACCTTGGCGTTGTCTGCATCATACATGACTTCCACCGTTTCGATGGTGATCTCCTGTTCTGCAGTGTGGAATAGTTGCGACCTACAGAAAGTTCTAGGTGATAAAAAGAAGATGCAATTTGGTTGTTCGGAGGGCATGGGAAGTGATGAATTCTCCAAGCCTCTACACCTTCGCCCTCTTAAGTGTGCTGTCGGGCCTCCTACTAACAGAAAGCCTGTTGCCTTCCAATTTTAATCCACCCAAGGTAGAACGGTCACTTGAAAAGGACAGAGTATTCTCACCGCGCTGCACATGTATAACCTCGTGGACAAAACGATTCGCTCGTTCCAGGTCCTCGGTCCTTGGTCATAGAACGCGTTGGACGTGTCGAAAGTTGCAGTGTAATCTCGCTGCCTAAAAAGCGTCCTCATTCCAGGCATCCGTCTAGTCTATATTGACAGACATTACTTCCGTGTATAAGTAATAACGAAAGGATTGAATGTCGTCCTCACACATCCCAGTCATTCGAAAGCCTCGTAGCGTTGCAGCAACGACAGCGAGAAGCCACACACCACAATCAAAGCCATTCTTTTGCAGAGGTTCCACCTAGTACAGTCATTCGGTGATGCCATCAAAGGGAATAGGCAAATACGTACCGAAAGGGGTCGAGCGACCCAGTCAGACATCAGAGTCACCAATGGCAGGGTAGGGTGATGACGGTGGGCCAGACCAAGAAGTCAAGACACCAGTTTCATGATATCCTACAAAATTGACATCAGATGTCAATTATGTTATCTCCATGGAGAAGGAGAATCCTACCTCGATATCCGTGCACCATGGATGTTGTTGCCCCAGACTGTCAAACAGGAAAAGTTCATGGTGGGAAAACTGGGCAATACATAGCACCCAGTGCCCAGGACGATGGATTGGCAGAATCCATATATCCTTTGTCCAGAAAGAGGTGTGGCGTGTGCACCACCATAAGACTTCATCCGTGGCATTGTACCGGAATCAGGGAAGGTCGTGCGTGGAGAATACTGCAAAAGAAGTCCAGTTGTCAGGACGAATGGAAGCAAAGAGAAGCGCAATGCATCCATTGATGCAAACATCATCAAGCCAAGCTGTAGGTGATCTGAGAAGCTCAATAGCTTCAGTATCGAAGTTCACTGTCAAAAAACCATTCTGGGGTGGTAGGACACGCTTAGCAGGGACAAAGTTGACGGCAGATGCTCGTCGAGCATAGGTAGTGGTGGGATCAATTGTGAGGTCCTGGTTCACGTCAGCAATGAGGGCGGAGGGTTCATGCTAAGCAGGAGCGCACCAGTGGTACTCGCCAGATGAGGGTCACATGAGGTTGCTGAGCGTCATCCACACCTTCATTGGGGTCCAGATTATCCTCTTCAAGATAATCTAGAAGAGCCATGTTGACCTCGTCGTGTGGCAGATCCACGTCGGAATCTAAAAGACCCGCATCTTCTTCTGGGATGATGTCGAAGGCTTCTACAACCACAGGTTCAACCCAAACAAGGGATATTGGGGGCGTTCCGCATACAAGCAAACTTGCGATGGAAATAGCTTCTTTTGTGTGACTCTCGAACTGTGCCATAGAAACAAGTGGATTAGTCCAACGACTGCGAAGGCCGAGGATGTGGTCACGACGCTGTTTGAGGAAAAGCGAGAATTTTGCATCTGGGAAAACATAGGATCAAGTAGGCTTATCCGGGGAGCAGACTTACTTCCAGGACAAAGTAAAGAGAGTTCAATGGCAGCCAGCTCGTTGCCGTACCAGCGGCAGAGGTTGTCCGCTTCGAGACCTAGACGGCGGCGCTCTTCCAAGCAGCAGTCACTCTTCAGCATGCTGCGGATCCCACTGCGAACGTCTTGGTCAGATATCCAAAGTGGTACAACTCCTTGGGTCGGCGTAATCCAAACGTCTTCCATGAGGGATTGATCCGCACGCAGCTCCGCAAGTTTGGTTGGAAGAGGGTGGGGGACGGGGATAGACCATGAAGAATCGTGAAGTTCTGCAAGGCGTTCACAGTATGTGTTGAATTTGCAGATGGCAGTCATCAGAGCTGGTTGACGTTTCGCAATTGCTTTACGAGTCTGTTGGTGAAGTTTAGTACCTGAAAATTAATTAATGAGAATGTTTGATGTGACACGACATGTCCCAGTATGTTACCTAGAGGTTTTTGTCCCCCACCGATGGCCTGATCTAGTTTGTCCCATTCAAAAAAGGAACCAATAGCTCGTTTGTGAATGTTGATCTTGAGATCGCGTGCTAAAAGAAGCACTCGAACAAAGTCGAATCCAATACCATCCAATTCAGGAAACTGGTCCTGAACGTTGAGCGAAGCATACAGCGCATCAACTTTGGTCATTAGCTGACCGTACGTCCGCTCTAGGCCATCGAGGACTTCAAGTGACTCGGATGCTACCAGGTCATTCGCGATGGTGTTCCTAGCAGCCTGAAGTGCTTTCTCTGTAGCATCTAGGTCGGATTGTAAGTTAATTACCGTATCAAGCTGTTTCTTCAGGCGAGCAGGGGCGTCTGTGATGGGTGACATGTGAGATTCAGCCTGAGAATAGGATATGACGAACACACGAGCACGTATAGACAGCTGCGACTCCTTTTGGAGCACCCACTGCTCCCTTAGTTGATCGTTGCTATACACGCTGTCTTCTACTAGCCGTCTAGCAGCGCTCCCCTGATCCTCGACACCGTGGGATAGCCGGTGCTTGATCCAGTCTCCAAGATCTGCACGCATTTCGTGGCCAACAGCAGTGGCATGTCAGTCAAGCAACCATATGCGGCGCTTCCTCTTCCAAAAGGTGTCAGAGGGGAAATGGTAACACAAGATTACATACTGATGAAGATCGTTCGATGCCAATCAATCTGATCAGTCTGGACCACAAACGCTTGGTTCCTTCACCATCGGAAAGGCCAAGGCCTTCGGTCAAGCGGGGATTATATACGAGTTGACATGCCCACTCGTGGCCATAGGCATGCATGGCTGACGTTGCGAAGCGCAAGCGCGGCACTATGTCCACACCAAGAATATCGTACTGTAACATAGTGTGAGAACAGCACAATTTATTTGACCAAGCTTACCTTGGACACAATCCGGGCTGTGACACAACCGATGTCGTAGAATGCAACCACAGTAGCATCTGAAGGGAGTAGGGAGAATAGATGTTGTATGAGAGCCAGTGCGTACTTCTGTTGTTCACCCAGACTATCAATATTCGCAAAGAAAAGTGGGATGTCGTGGCGGCAGATAACCGCCATGACACCTGTATCATCAAAGCTGTCCATGGCAGCTTTCTTTTTTGAGCCGTCGGCTGCTTCGTACGATGTCTCACAGGCATCAATTGCTTCATCAGGGACCAGTTTCCGATAAGCCCGCACAGGCTTCTTGCGCTGCTTCTCAACGTGTTTACCCATCGCATCCACTTCCTCTTTGGGAAGAAAGTATGCGGGATCGTAGAATTCAGGGCAATCACCAGAGGATCGTCGGTGTCGATGATGGAAATTGCCATCCATGGCAATGTGGATATCGCCACCTTCAGCAATCGGCCATCCAAATGCAGTACCTCCGAAGCAAGCAGGGCAGCGCTGGACAAGAATGGATGCACAAACGCCAGGAGACTGGCTCTGAGTATGCAGTGGCAGCTTGAACTGAGTCGGAAGGTTGCTGTCGGGCTTAGATGGTGAGACATCACCAGACTTGAACGCGGAGACACGATCACGGCATAGTTGGATTGCATTCTCTATCACCTTCTCCACTTCAACCTGTAGGATATCATACCACTGCACTGCAGCAGCCAAGCCGCGACGGAACGGATCTTGCAAGGCATCCCCCTGTAAAGCTTAAGTAGACGACACTGTAAAAATGAAGATTCATGCACCTTCTTGTTCACCATATGAAATCCACGACGTACATAGTGCGTACGAAGAGCAGCAGCAAGTGCATTGATGGCGTCACATGAGCGCTCGAACAGCGCCCGATAGAGGCTGAGTAGATCAAGAGATACAGCTAATCGAGGCTGAGACGGCGAGGAAGGAAAGAGTCCGAAATCAACAAGAACCTGGGGGAGGGTGGCACATGTGCAACTAACTACATCAACGGTCATAAAATCTGTGATTTGCTTGAGCACGGTGACACCACATTGTGAAAATACGTACGGTCGAATAGAAGGCATACAAGGTTGGTTGTTTTTTTGACGCATGTAGGCT
Organism: Retiboletus fuscus; assembly: GCA_038093795.1. NCBI lineage: Eukaryota > Fungi > Basidiomycota > Agaricomycetes > Boletales > Boletaceae > Retiboletus > Retiboletus fuscus. The sequence goes on from JBBPSV010000872.1 coordinate 12,341, forward strand.
GAGTACAGAGTGATAGGGTAGGCGGAATCGGCACGAGAGGTTTGCCTAAGGTGCGAGTATGGTAATTTGTATATGGACCGACCAATGTCGGGAGGAGACACCTCCAGTGTTGATAGAGACGCTCCATGGTTAAGTCGGGCTTGGTGTGTCGCATACGTTTTGGGGGTGGGACCTTGACATCAGGAAGAGTGTCGGGCTCGACATTGTCCGTCTCGAAGTAGGGGGACGGAACAGAAATTTCTACATTGTCGTCGAACATTATGTGTTCGTCAAGGTCAGGATTGATTCTTGAACCGTCAAGGTCCGGAGCTGCTTGTGGTGGGCTAACATCCGCGGTTTTCCGCCTCTCGCGTAGAGCTTGAAGTCGCTCCATGTATTTCCGGTGCTCAGCAGCCTGACCAGGAACAGTAATGACTTTCTCCTGCCGTCGTCTGTCTTGGAATTGCTTTCCGTGTGGAGCCATAGTGCATAGAACTTAAGAAATCGAAATCGAATAAGGGAGGGAAGTACATGTAGTGAGAAGTACACACCAGAGGACCATTACGAAATGACCACTACGGCCGCCATGAAGAGGATGA
>JBBPSV010000874.1:0-12896 GCA_038093795.1 Retiboletus fuscus
GCTCCCATGCTTTTTAAGGAATGTTGACCTCCTTGGAGACAATGCCAGACTAAATGAAGATGCCAAGATAAAGTATGCAATTTGTTATGCTGACTTGAATGAAGTAGAATGTTGGGAACTACTTCCTAAAGCAACTAAGTCCTCTGTGGACTGCCCTACATTTGTTATGGCTGTTAAAAGGCTGTATCTGGGATGTGAGGATATGAACTAGTGCTGCCATGCTAACATTCAATGCCTTATAGACAAGTATAATACCAAACCCATGCATACCCAAGATGAACTTGGGGAATACCAGCAAAAGTTTATGAAGATCACCATTGCTCTCATCAACAACAAGAAGCTATCCAAACTAGATTGGGATGCTCTGTTTATCTTCAGACTTCCTGATGACCTTGTTAATCAGGTTTGCCACTACTTATCAATAATCAAACCAGATCATCACCCATCCAACCTATACCAGGTGGAGGACTGTATCACTGCAGCCACCTTTTTACTATCTGGTTCTGCACTGTGGACTGCCACTACTCCATTTTCTGTGATGACTAATGCTTCACAGACACCCTACTTTCCAGTATTGGCATCACCAACACTGATTCCATTGTCTTTTCAGTCTGTGACCCCTGGCACCTTCCAAGCAATCAAGCTGGGGAGTACATATCTGTACCATCAAATTGAAGTCCAACCTCATGCATGCATGTTTTGCAGATAGCCCAATCATTATGTGGGTAGTTGCAAGCATGCTGAGGAATACATTTGAGTGGGTAAAGCCTCCTGAGGTACTGATGTTCACCTCTACAGACCAGATGGTGGATGTATCCCAAGTATTCTGGGATGTAACTAGTGTTTTAAAGTCCGGTTTGGTCCGGTTTTTTGCCATATTTGGGCATAACTGAAATCAAAACCAGTTATGGGAATTCTTTATTAGGGAAAAAACTGAATCAGACCAATGAAAACTGGTTACAATCAGTTTTTGTCAGTTCACAAACTGGTTATGAGGATGTGGAAAAAACTACACACTTCTAGCTTTCTGTCCATATTCTTTTTACATTAATTGGTTCACAGAATCCTGAGATATGGCTGTTTTAAAATATCATAATTATGTGACTTGAAGTAGCTAGAATAACTGATCTCATACTCATTAGGACTTGATTCCCATGCTTAGTGGTGACTGTACCAAATGTTGTGTACACCACTATCTGTCATTTGATGCCGGAATTATGTGAAAGGGTAAAGATGCGGACAAGATATGATTGATCTCAGTGTTCATGTCAATATATTCTAAATATGTTGATAACAAGCTCAAATTGGATTGGAAAAATACTGAAAAATATGGAAAAATCGGGACAAATTAGGGGATTTGGAGGGACAAATTGTACCATGATCGGTTAAGTTTGTAACCAGTTATAACTGGTTATTGTCAGGTTATGATTTTTTTGAAAATTCCTGTAACCTTAACTGTAACTGAACCATAACTGGCTGTAACCAGACTGCTTAAGTGGTTACAAGTGATTACAGTTTGGTTAGGTTAAGGTTTTTTTCCAGTTATGTGACTGGACTTTAAAACGCTAGATGTAACTGTCTTCAAGCAGCCCTAGACCAGATAGCATCAGAATATACTGGCATTGCAGCTATCACCTCTAGCTCAAGACACCAGCCCCCACACATTACTGTGGGTATCTTTTCTCTTATGTATCCAGATATAGATGCAGTCATGGAAATCAAGCCATCTGCCTTCCTGATGTCTGTCAAGGATGATGAATGGGATGATATACCATGTTTCACAGATCCTGTTAAGACTGAGTGAGATTGTCGAAGATAGACTGGTCTGAGCTTCCTCCGAAGACCAATCTAGGTCTGGACTTCCTAATTCGGAAGTCTGAGATTTCAGACTTGAAGGAACTTGGCTTCAGCGACTTGGGTCAGAGCGCTGCACTCTTGCTATGGTCTCAGGTCCCAGTATTTCAGAGGGTCGAAGTTCAGAGTGGATTCTTAACATCGTAAACAATGTCAAGAAGGAGGTTCAGAGAGCGGACTAAGGTTGTTAAATCTAAGTTGATATTTGGACTGAAGAATACATGTGTATCTACAAGATTTATATACGAAGAAAGAGAACAGCATTAGTATCAGATTTGTAAGTAGTTTGGAAGTCTGGATGTTCAAAGACTGGAGCTGTGTTTGTAAGTGAGATACAGGTTCAGACAAGAATGTAAAGTGAGACTAACACAAAAGGAGATAGAAAGATGTCATAAGTAAAATGAAACAAAGTTCAGAAGTCCGAATGGAAGTCCAAGTGAAGTGGACTATCAGACTAGTGTCTAATGGGTTCAGACATGGTTGGACATGAGTTGGTACAGGATATGACAGATCCAGAATTTCAGCCATTTATTGTGCAGGCTTGGGTGGTCTTCTGAGTGTTACAACTTGACCTGGCCCATTCATTTCTTTCCTTTTCTTAGTTAACTGAGTCTCAGTGGATCGTGATCTGCCTCGTCTGGCGTTACCCAGACTCCTATCTCACAGCACATAGGTCGTTATTCCACGGACCGCATCTTACCTTTCATTTCCGACTAATGATCCTGCTGTCATTGTCGCTTCAGGTCGTTCTGACCACTTCTCTGTTTCATGATAATCTTTGATTGACAGCTGCTTCTGATTGACACTGATCGACAGATCTGCAGCAGACATGACTCATTCTGACTCCCTCCGAGTCCCTCCGTTTCTCTGAGTCATGTCTCCCTTGCATCCGTATGTTTCCGCCTGTTCCAACGCATTCCATGACCTTCCATGATGTGAGTATATAAACTGTAGTCTCCATGCTTGTATTCCTTAAGCTAGAGCTACTCAATCATACTCTTGAGATAACTCCTATGCTCGATCTCCCAAGACCAGGATAAGACTTGTCCTCCTCAGACTCATCATATCCTTCAATGCTGAGCATGCTCTCCATGAGCAGATACCTTGTCCGAAGGCCCTCATTATACCGTAGCGTCTAGAACACTGGTACTCCTTAGTCCTAGCCCTCACCTTTGAGTCTATGCTTGACCCTACCCGGGCCAAGCATAACACTGAGCAGACAAACAGGGTAAGGATATGAAAGGGAAGAAGGTCCAATTTGATGGAGTAGAGATTCCAGTCCATTCAAGTTGTTGTCTGAATCCTTGGTCTGCTACTGTTTCTGAAGAAATCAAGTCACTGGAGATGAAAGCAATAGCCTGGACCACCTAAACTGACAATCAGTTCACAGTCCCACTTGCACCAACTTGGGAAGCATCATCCATAGCTTGGACTACCTTGGGATCCAGTTTATCCCAACCCTCATCATCTTGTCCTAGTAATATTTCATCTACTGCTCCACAAGCTGACTGACCACCCTTGTTTGCCTTTTCCAATCAATATAGGTACTCCTTCCCTTTGTAGGACAAGATGGCACTGAAGCAAGTACTCAACCAAGTACTCAATATGAGCTACCAGTTCCTGTTAGGGATCTCTTCACAATTGCTCCTGAGTTGAGGAAGCAATTTCATGAATTTACTACTTCAAACCAAGTAATAACTACTAACATTGTTCAGGTCAATGAGTTATCCAGCTGTGTGACCCAGGTGCAATTCAGTAGAAGTTCAGTGACCATATCCTATGGAATGAACAAGGGGACATTGTGGCTCATTACAGCTTACCACTTCAGGCACTGGAAGCAAAGATCATTAAGACTGGTGAAAAACAACAAATCCAGCTCCTAGGAAGAAGGCCAGGTAGTATGAAAAGGGTGAGGGGTGTGATGGGTTCATCCCCAAAGAGGGTTCGAGGCAGAGGTGAAGTGCCAGAGAGGAAAGGTTGAAGAGGGAGGATATTCCAGATGTGTGTCCAGAGAAGAAAACAGTAGTCCAGTGGTGAGAAAGGTAGTCCAATGGTAGATATGATAGTCTGAACATGTGAGTCTGACAATAGAATGACATAAAAGGTAATGGAAATGATGATAACAATGGGTACATACATGTGTGTGTGTGTGGAAAGGATCTGTAGATCCTTAGAAGTCAAAAGATGTCTTTCAAAACCAAAGTACAAGACTTTATTGTCTGGGCATTTCACAGGACTGTCAGGAACAAGGAACACAAACTCTAACTATAAGACAAAGTGAAGGCAATGACAACAGTAGCAATAAAGGATGATGATGAATGAAAGAAGTAAAAATAACTACTTGTAAGTGGTATGAAAGGAGACCTATGAAGACCAAGATGAAAGGACTAATAGACCAGATGGGACTAACCAAGGACTACAAGACTGAGTGAGGAAGAACAGACTGGACTAAGTGAATGATGATCAGATAGAGCATACATGACAATGGATAGTCTGTAGGATATAGTAAAATCATTGAATACAACACTAGAGACATACAAGTCTCTACACTGGGAGAACTATTACTAGTATATTGGATACCAAATCAGAGATTGTCACCATGCCTAAATTGGCATAGAAGAGTATAGGACTGCTGGTCACCTCCAGAAAGATCCTGGATTCCTTTCTAAATGAGGAGGACCATTCAAAATTACCAAGGTCTTATCCCCCATCACCTACCATCTTCATCTCCCTAAGATCTGGAAAATCCACCCTGTCTTCCGCACCTCTCTTCTTTCTCCTGCCAAGGAGATGGCAATCCATGGTCTCAACTTCTCCTGACCCCCTTCTAGCCATGTAGGCCCTGAAGAAGAGTACCTCATGGATAAAATCTTACATCACAAGGGAACTCCATCCTGATGGCAGTTCCTGGTCTATTGGAAGGGGTATACTGCAGATGATGACTCATTTGGAACTTGAGTGGAACTTAAAAAATTCCAAACTCCTCACAAATTATAAGAAGCATGACTCCAAGGACTTTTCCTTTCCAAGTTAACTCCCTACCACCTGCCAACCAATCCTTTGCAATGCCCTGCTCTGATGTACCCAAAATCATTCTCCCTACTCTCACTAGACCTCCTCTCCCTCCTTCCAAAACTTCTGTTGACTCTCTAATCAATATGGCATCTTCTCTCACCATTTCTGGTGACCTTAATGGTAGTCCCTTATTTCAACCTACTTTCAAATCTTGTCTTTTTGATCCTCCTTCTCTTTTGTCTCATATCTTAGATATTCATTCTTCTGATTCTTCATATGCTACATCTCCTTCTATTCTAGACCCCTATTACCTGATCATTAACACCACCTCATCCCCTGTCTCTCACATGGCCACCCCTGGCTAGGGGACCTGTGGTGCCCTTGCTGCTCTAGTTATCCATGAACCTCCTGTCCACCTTGCTCCCCATGCCATCATATCTGTCAATATCCCAAAACATGCTCACTATCTCCACCCAGATCTCCCTTCTGAAACCCAAGCCCAAATCCTGTTGTGGTTTATCTGGTACCTCCACTATGCAGTACCCATTGGAGCATATCTGGATGATGGGTCAGTTCTCCACTCTTTATATCTCATCACCCTGTAGGTCATGCATATCACCAATGTTTGCTGTGCCCTCTTGGCAGATGCCCACATCACTGTATGCAACCATATGCTTTCTAATATCCAATGGGAAATGGAGTCCCATCTTATTGATACCTTCTACCAACTTGGCATGTTAGAGTTCATGGAAGACTTAGATCATTACCTCTGTGATTTATACATGCATCTTGCACCCTCCTCTATGGAAAGCCAGACAATTGTGCTCTCTTCTGCATCAGTACTTACGTCTTTATGCACAAGGTATTATGTCTTAAGGTACCTTAGTATATTCAACTTCTAGATTTGTATGAGACCCCCTGTCACCTCTTTGGCTGAGTGGAATGTCCAATCACAATCAGGTATTCTGCTGTTGCAACAATGTCAACATATTGCATTGAGGTAGAGCAGGTGTATTACAAAAACATGTCAAGATGTCATTACAAGAAAAGCATATCATCTGTCAGAAACATCTGCATCTGAGAATGAGTCAATTGAAAGGGTATTGGGCTCAGCCTTGTCAGGTTGATCAACTCCATTGGGAAGCAGATCAATCTCAGCCTCCAGCACATCCAGTGCACAATGATGTTCATGTTCTATCAAACATCAGTAAAAGCTTGTTTCGTATGGTGCTGTGACTCATGAAGACCCATTCCATTGGCTACACTACCCATGTATCCATCTTCATTATTGGGAAGGTCTCACAGACCAGCTATTAAATCTACATCATTATTAGCTGGCTGGTCTGCATCTATTGCAGAGAGGATAGAGGCAATTGTGGGGCAATTGTGTTGTTGAAGAGACTGGATAAGTGTGCCATCAACCATCCAAACTGAGGACCAATCAACCAGTGGGCAGCCCAACTGATTATAGTAATGCTAAATGAAGTTGGTGAGCATTGGTGGAATGAGGTCAAAGATGACATGGTTGTTGTCAATATACAATTGGTGGACATGATCAATTGCCATGGTATCTACCATGACCTATAACAAGGTTATGAAATTAGGGTGGTGTATTCTTGAAATGTGTAACTTGAAATTGAGGGCACCATATTCCTTGGGAGATCCATGGATAAGCTTGGGAATACCATGGGGGAGAACCTAGTTCACAAGTGAGTATACGTTGAAATATTTCATGTGTTATGATGCACTTTGTTATGGTCACATCATTTCCGAGACTGGTTGACATGGTCCTTGTAGCTATCTAGTTCCTTCTGAAGCCACAGGATGAAGATCCAACAAAACACCATTCTGAAACCAAAACATTAGATATATATTCAAAGACTTATGAATGACTTACTGCTGTAAGGTGTTGTTGGGGTCATACCAGCCAGCATTGACACCTGTGTCAAGTATTTTCTGAAACCCCAGGGCAAAATATTGCCACATTTGAGACCACACAATCTCAGATGTGATATTTTTCTTTAGTTGCATCCAGCAGTGCTGCACAAAGCCTTGCAGAGCTGGATCATCCATCTGATGCAACATGGTCTATGCATTCGTGATGCCAAAATTTTCAGTGCCTGGGTCACTTTGGGTTACCATGGGGATGTCTAAGATGATGATCAAAATATTACTAGGTCAAGAAGTAAATAGGATGAGGGCTTACATCTGAATGTTTCAACTGTTTCAAGATAATACAATAATATAAGCTGTGGGTTGTGGTTGTTGTGCCAAACCTTCATCCAGAGTATCTGCCCTGAAAAGGGTTTGATTCCAGTGTGCAGCACTAGTTCATACTGTAGTCATTTATCATGTTGGTCCACCACCCAAATATTGTTAATGCCAGCAGCCCAAAAGTGACAACACTGAGGTCGGTTTGCTCTGCACTGACAGATTAGGTGAGGTTCATACAAGGTAAAATATTCTTGTACAATATGCCTATAAAAATGTAGTGGCAGGTGTCATAACATATGGAAAAGACTGCACCTGGGAATGCTCAGCCCTTGTTCATGGAACAGCAGGCTAACCATTTCACACACACCAGCATGTGGATATATCACTTGCAACTCAGTCATTGGCACTTTGATAGAGGCTGGGGTATGTCCTTGTTGTTGAGTCCAAGTCAAGCCAAGACTCTTGCAAACCTCAATGAATTTAGTGAGTCTACCTGTTGTACCTCATTTGTTAGATTACTGGAATGGATATGAAGTACTTGATGAGATGCCACTCACCCAATTCCATATGCGTTAGTATCAATAACTTTCTGAAGCACATCAACAATTTGTCAGTCTGTCTGATGAGTGGCCCACAGTCATCAAATGTGGGGCTCAATAACATCCAATGGTGCTGAGTATCTGGTGATCAGTTCTCACTTGTACAGGGTTTACTGTATTTGAACCACTTACAAGTAGGCTTCCACTGATTGGGCATTGTTGACAGGAAGCTCCTGGCTACTGCTGTGGCAAGTGCAGCAATGAGGAGGGCCTTTGAGAGGCTGGCACAGAAATAGCGACTTGGAGTAACGACCTTCTGGGGATGACAGCAGTCAAAATGAGGGTGGGTCTGCAACATGGCAGGGCCATTATTGACAGACCCTTTATCAGACAGGTGGAACCAAAAACAACAGTTGATCCAGGGTTTCTGGTCCATCTGCCCTGAAACATGCCATTTACAGAACCTTTGCATGGCACAGTGTGAACACTCAGCAGTTAGTAAGTTCCACCACACTGGCACCTCCTGCTATGCCTGTTCATTTGGCAGATTTGTATCCCATTCACCACACTGAAGACTGAAGTATCCAATACTTTGGTTCTGGGAGGTACTTTGGATTCTCTTTGCTTCTTATTTCCTAGACCAATCAATTCATGCCATGATCCACAGCCTTCTTGTTTGGTACCCTGTTGTATTTATACCATATTGGCTCTTCAAACATCTGTTTTCGACCATTTTTTACTATCTGTTCCCAGTACATATTTCAACTTCTATCTCCTAGATCAACTAATTTGTGGTGTGATCCACATTGTTCTTAGCTTGCTTGCTCTGATTCACATTGTGCTTGCACTTCAAGTCTCTGTGTTCTGGTCTTCTCATACTGTCTTTGGGTATTCTTGGTTGTGCCTCTGGATCCATATCTTGTCAGGCATTGGTCCAACTCCACATGGCCTATCAATTTGTGATTTTCTATCAAACAGAGGCAAGTTCTCTGTCAATTTTGATAGACTTGCAGCAATGACTCACCCATCTGAACTGACAGAACTATCAAGCTGGTTGAACATGTGCAGCAAGTTCGCACTTCAAGTCTCTGTTCTGACCTTTTCATACCATCTTTGAGTATTCCTGCTTGTGCCTCTGGATCCACATCTCATTGGGTGTCAGTCCAACTCCAGATGGCCTATCAATTTGCAGTTTTCTATCAAACAAAGGCAAGTTCTCTGTCAATTTTGATAGACTTGCAACAATGACTCATCCATTTGAACTGTCAAGCCAGTTGAACATGCACAGCACTTGCATCTCCCTTGTAGGTCAAAATGCTCTGCATGGCTGCAATAGTACCCAGGTAAGACATATATAAGAGCTCTCACAGCCCATACTGCCTAGTTACAGTCTTCCTTGTCCTTGCCATGTCCTCCTTTCAGCTTGTTGCACTGCTGACCAAAACTGTGTCTGAAGATTATATCTGTGAACAAACGCGCTGCAACAATGTAATTTGCCAAGGGTCCCTGTATTATCCCATTGCATCCTTTGATATGAGTAGGGCTGCACACAAAGTATGCCCCAATTGTTTTGGGGTATACCTGAAGTGACCAGGAACAATGATTCATTCAAAAGGTAAGTGTTTGTTGGGTGCTTGATGCAACATTACTGACATCTATTTGTAGAGCAACTGCCAAATCCCAAGGCCATACAGGTAGCTGTCAGTGCCTCCCAATCGAAATATGAGTTTCTTTTGTCTTCTTTAATCTCAAGGAACTTATCATGTACATAGCGACTGTTAACCCACCACCAGTGGTTCCACTGAACCCTTTGGGATATAGAGCAGGCATGTCCCACATGGACCCACCACCTGGGATGCCAGCACAGCCAGATCAATGTAAGTTTTGCTTGTGAGATGCTTGATGCAATACTACTGACATACATTTGTAGGGCAACTACCAGATCCCAAGGCAATACAGGCAGCCGTCAGCACCTCTCAATCTAAGTGTGAGTTTCCTTCATCTTCTTTAAACTAAATGAACTCATCAGGTACATAGCGACTGTCAATCCACCACCAGTGGTTCCACTGAACTCTTCAGGATATAGAGTGGGCATGTCCTGTATGAGTCCTCCTGCCATGCCATCAGGGCTAGATCGATCTCACCAGTTGCCTATCTCCCATCTTCTACATATGGGCCCTGATATACATATACCAGCTGCTTGGTCAGCAGCCATTCCTGTTGGTCATGCAGTGACCAATCCAGCCTTCATGCCCACCAAGCCAGTGGTTGATCTGGCTATAGTGAGCACCATGCTTTCTATTCAACAGAGCTTGAGCACTGGTCTCATCTTGAACTTTTCTGCCCTCTGGGAGGAAGGTGTGAAAAGGGGCTGGTTGTTTGGAATGCCTGTTGGTGTAAGTGTTTGATACATTCTCTGGCTTAATATGATTCATGCTGGCTCATGGTTTGGTTCTCATTGCAGAGTATAATGGAAGGCAAGAAGTAGATTAATGGATGTATTACTGCTAGTGGTTTAGTGGCCCTCACACATGAAATCCTGAACCCATGCATTATTGCACACTGCCCAGAGTTCCCTTGGCATGTGGATGAGTTCATTGTTTATGATGGTTCATGGGTTGATCTTGCAAATCATGTCAAGCCAGGGAAGATGGTTCATGGGTATTTCTATCAAGAGTGTCTTCATGTGAGCAATTGAAAAGGGGCAAGAAATCTGGTATTCAAGCCTAACCAACAGTTTTCAATCTACGTTGTTGTGCCTCAGAAGCAATGGACTGAGTATGAATGTTTTGTTGCCAGTAGTGTTGGAAATGCATTGGTCTCACCCTTGACTGCTATGACCCCCATTTCTGCTGTGGGCCCTTCATCTGAGACTCCATTGCATCATCTCTTTGACAGCGACGACTCAGAAGGCCAAGAGCAGGTAGCCAAATTGATCAGAAAGGTAATATAATGAGCTTGAATGAGTATCTTACTGGCTGACATGAACACTGCAGGTTGCCTCATCTTCGATTTCAATCAAGCATGCTCATGTGCACTCAGGAAGCACTGCCAGCATCACAACAAAGTCTCCCCCTACTAAGAAAATGGTCATCATGAAGTCTGAGCCTTTGTCTCCTGATCATAATAGTCTCCATGAGGCACTAAGGGTTGGTGGAGCAGCTGATTTGGATGCAACAAATCATAAGTCTTTTTTGAATGGTGATTCTGTATCTGATCTTCAGATATGTTGTAGTCTTGAAACATGTGGTTTATCAGATCGATTTCTACCCTATTCTGGCCATCTCCATCAAGCTTATCTTAAAGAGTGCCAATCATCATATGTTCAACCTGGATCCAGGCAAGAATGTAACAGTTCTTCATCCAGGTCAGCTTTGCTTTGGTGCTCAAGGTAGTACTTTTGTGGGAGCTGGTGCCTTCAAGACTGTACATACCACTACTCTTATTCTTTCAAACCCTACTATGACTGGAATTGGATTTAAACCTTCCAACAATATTGTCATCAAATGTTCTTACATCCATCACCCTGATCAGTACATTGTTGACATACATGGCCCATTCAAGCACCTTGGGGTCAAGGAAGAGTCTGAGAAGCTGTTCTGTGAGGCAAATGTCCTATATTGGGTGAATGCACTGTTCAAACTCGCTGAGGACTTCATTGCCAAGAAGATTGCCAGAGCTCCCAGCGCCCCTCCTTTTCCAATTCCATCCATACACTTCATGAATGCTGGTCTAGCCTTCCAATACCCCAATTTTGCCAGAGGTCCCAAAGCACCAACTATCAACTGTGCCTACCTTTGTGAAGAGGAAATTCCAGACACAGATGCAACATTTATCAAATTTATTCACAATGGTGACTGCTTACCCCTTGTAGGACATGGCGAAGCTAGATACAAGATTGCACAATTTCTCATGTTCACCCAACACATTCAATATGTCAAAATGAAGGATTTGGCATATGTTTCTGACTACCAAGGTAAGTATTGCATTATGCCTCATGCAATGATGCTGATGTCAGATAGGCACAATGTTGCTCTTGACTGACCCTCAGGTCCTCACACATCTGTAGGAGTTGTTCATGTATTTCCTATTCAATGGAGCTGATTGTATGACACTTAGTGACATTGGATGTGACTTATTTTGTGAAGGAAATTTGGAGAAGGCAGTAGAAGTCTTCGAGGATGAACATGTCTGTAATGACTTTTGTAAATGGCCAGGTTTCAAGCTATTACTGTTTGGAGGGAACAAGAAGTGGAAGGGGAAGGCCTTTGATCCCATCATTGTTAGCTCTCACTCAGATTTGGATTAGGATGCTCATCATGGAGTAGTATTCAAATTTTTTCTTGTACAAGCCCCTTGGAGTTGTAGATGAAGAATGCAATGGTGTTCTTGACACTGGCTGAGAGCAATATACCACTGATTGTGATTGGATGTTCCACTCAGCTGAAGAGGTGACAGGGGGTCTCACACAAATCTAGAAGTTGAATATATTAAGGTACCTTAAGATGTAATACCTTGTGCATAAAGACATAAGTGCTGATGCAGAAGAGAGCATGATTGTCCAGCTTTCCATACTCCTCTGCAGTCACATCTACTCCCTCTGCCTTGTCTGAGCTGCTCAATCCTGAGAAGTTAGAGGTAGTTAACTGTGTAGAGGCCCAATGCACAGGAAACTTTGGGAATACCCCTTTCACTTCCTCCCACCTGTGATTTCACAAGGCTTGCTTCCAATGCCATTGTCTCAGTTATCAGCATATCAACTGTGGGGTCTACCAATGCCTGCTACACCATTGTTTCCATCCTGACCACATTCAGCAGTAGTGCCCTCTACACCATGCACCTCTGCTGCCCTTGCTCTCTACCTCTCCTATCTCCTCACACTCATCTTACCACTCCTCATCCCATTGCTCTCATTCTTCTGCCTGCTGAGGACAGGTCTCCTTTTGTACAGTAACTTCCAAAACCCTTGCAATGCCTAATCCCAAACTGGGATGTGAAATGCCCTGCAATCACACATGGGAATTTCACTTAGCTTTGGTGAGAACAAATCAAGTACAAACCTGTGGCTACAACTTTGTCCCCTGGGTCATGTGATTTGGCTCAGTGGCTGTGAAGATATGTGCATTTCAAAACAGCAATACCATTGCAATAGTTTTGCACCTGCCAGTGAACAAGGTGAAATCAAGCATTAGTTGATAATGTTTGGTCATACAAACAAAGGTACACATACTAGTATTGTGTCTGAGTGTAAAAGGGTTCATCTGCATCTTTATT
>JBBPSV010000875.1:0-12891 GCA_038093795.1 Retiboletus fuscus
TACTCCAAGCCCAAGTTTGACCCTTTTCGCGCCGGCGCATAGCCTTGATGGCCTTTTCCTGGAATGAGCCGGACGTGAACTCTTTTACCGTGTCCTCATGCCCCCTAGAGCGGTTGTCGGGACTAAGGTGGTATTCAAACGTTGACCAGGTGCGCACCTTGCAATGGAAGTATTTACTTTGCGATAGGTATCGAGAGCTATTTGTCGTAACGGAGCCAATAACGCGTCTGGAGAACTGTTTCGTACGCTCAATATGCGTCCCAACGTTTTAACACGTAGTTCTAAATTCCTCCCGGGAAAAGCGTTCGCTTTCGCCATGACGAACATGCTGAGAAAATGAAACGGTGTATCAGAAACTCTATTTTACCCACAGGCAAGCAGAAGCGCACCTGTACGAATTCTTCATCCAGTTGCTCGTGTTGTGCTTGATCGCGTACCAGAGATCACTGTGTCACGTAATCCTCGATGTCAGGATACACTCAACGAATACAGCCATGATACACACGAGAATTTGTTGCGTGCAAACATAGGTTTTGTGGTGAGCGAGCGGAACATCGGACGCAGGTCATAGGGTATTTCCGCATCTAACAAGTTCAAAAATTATGTTACCAGACGGAATACGGAGTAACAGTCATACCCAAGTTCGTCATTTCCGTCCCCCATACGTCGGCTGTGGCGTACATTTTGCTAAACCGCTTCATGCTTTCCATTGCCTGAAGATTTTGCTCTGCGGCGCTCTCGAGGGAAGAGGGCTTAGGTTTGGACTTTTTTGCCTTGCCATCTGACGGTCGTGGTTCTGTCTTGAGTGGTGCAGTGTTGCGGGGCGTCGGAGGCGTTTGAGAATTGGATGATTTTTGCGTGTTCTTGAGGGCAATTGCTGCATACGAGCGAGAACTGACAATAGGCCAAACTTTTGCCTGGTGTATCCGAGACCTGCACGTTCCAAGTCCAACTGCTATCATCGGAAGAGGAGTCCTTCTCCGGGTCGACGGTTCAATTCAGGTATATCCAGAAGAAGACATTCCCCGGAAGAGTCCGGATAATTCCCACGGGGTCGGCCGGGTGTCTTACGAATGTTCCGGCGGGAAAAAGACTGGCTGGTACAAAAATTCGGAGTCTTGCGCACGTTTGCTTCTCACCACCACCACCACCATGCCTGCAAGTCCATCTCGATGCTTTGTGGATTCCCCGCATCTCAACTGACTATTTTTCTCCAGCGTTCTTCACGCTCCTCTCGTCCCGCACCAAGACCTGCTGCTGCTCCCGCTCAGCAATCCCGGGGCGCTCATACTGCCGCTATGCCCCCACAAGCGGCCCACGCAAACCCTGCTCATGCCCCTGCTCCACCTGCCGCGGCTACTCAGTCCGGTCAACCCGGCCTGCTTACGCAGATGGCTGCTACTGCTGGTTCCGTCGCAGTCGGGTCTACCATCGGTCACGGAATTTCCCATATGCTCTTTGGCGGATCCAACTCAGCAACGACTGTCGAGCCCGCAGCTCCGGTTCAGCAACAATCTTTTCAATCCGCCCCCGCTTGTGACGCTCAGGCAAAGGACTTCACGCGTTGCTTGAACAAGGCAGACTTAAACAGCTGTTCGTACTATCTTGAACAACTCAAAGCCGTATGTGCAGGTCTTGGCACTTTGTTTCGTGTGTGCTGACAGGTCTCTTCAGTGCCAAGCAGCTGCCGCCCAGTATTCATAGATTTTAATGTTAGTTGTACGCGGGTGGACCTAACAATAGCATTCGTCAGTTATCATTATCACCTTCGCTGACTTATACCGGTTAATCACTCGTATTCAAAAACGGTCACTCTGGTAAGATCGGTGTTCGTGGTGCCGTCGAGTCACGATTGGACGCTCGAACAGTTCTCGCACTTGTCATTAATTGGCTCTTTTCGATTTTAGACACGTTCAGATTAAACCATGAAGTCTTCCACTACGTATAGAGCGAGGTGCTGGATTTGCTGTGCATTTCTGATGTACAAATAGCATACGCACTGCTTGCCGCTGGCCCATCAAGGGAAGCCTAGTGTTCTTCACTCTGCCTTACCCACCATCTTCACATGGAGCGTTCTCGGGTTGTCACTGCTGCCAACGAGTATGCTGACTGTAGAGACATTTCGTATTCAACGTTCGCATTTCCAGCTGGAAGAGGAAATCCGAAGGATTTCCGTTGCTTGCGAGTGTGTCGCACTTATCTTAAGTAAATCATTTTTGGATTGTCCTGCAGTCGACGTCAGACTACAGGATTGGTTTGGCACCGACGAGCCACGAACACTGCGAAAAAAGCCAGATTATGTCAGTGACGGATGTGGCAAGAACCTTTGGATTTCAAGCGGATCCGTGGGAGATCCTTGCGAGGTTCGTAGGTGCGGCGGATTTGACACGGATGGATGCAAGCTTGCAAGATTTTTGCCAAGTCCGATACAGGTTCGTTGCAGATCCGTGCTGCCCGAGTCATGCTAGAGCGATGCTTGTCGATAATTGATTTAATTAGCATTTCCATTGTTATTCCCCATTTGGCATGATAACTGTACTAGGATAACCGCTGGCCATCCCGGTTATCCAGGCTGCAGCTGTCGCTTTGCAACGTGTCGGGCATGCAGTACTAGACCGATAGAAATGGTATATTGCACTCTAAACTGGTAAACCGTGTAATGGTAACAAGAAATCGAGAAATCCGAAGTTTTTTTTCCTGTACCCGACACCCTCGGGCCTCCATACCCATGTCGAACAATCTTCAATGTCTCAACGCAGCAATTCTTGCCAATGAGCAGCTCGAAAAAGCATTTGCTGAACACAAGGAGAAGTCAGAAACACGAATTCAGGTCCTCTATAGTGAAAACAAGCTGAAGTTGCGCACCCTAAATCCACAGGAAATGACATCAACGAGTGGCTGAGTCATCTTGAATCACACCTTGGCATTGTGTACGCTGATGGTGATGGTGAGCCGAACACGGAACCCAATGAGGGTACGAGAGGTGGAGCCACCGAATCAGGTGGACCTGAGGGGGAGGCAAACTCCACATTGCCCGAGAATCCGAGTCCTGAAGAGACAATCAGTGATACTGCCTTGAAGTCGAAAACATCTCAGGTACAGAGGACTAGTTGGGACTTGGATCTGGTTGATACTAACTGAGAACAAAGGATTTGATGTCAGAGAGTTTCAAAAAACTCATGGGTATCCAAAAACTCGACGGACCAAACTTGCCAGGTTATCCTATGGGCATTGGAGAAGGGACAAATGCCTGGCCAAAGGACAGGTCTACAGGAAAGGGCTTGGTTTGCTTCGACTGGCGAGCAGGAAAACAGGACGAACCAGCAAACATGGACAGTCTGGGAAAGGTTGTAAAGCATATGCAAGCAGTAGCCAAGCAGGTACCAGGCACAAAAGTAGTCCTTGAGAGGATTCCTTCGAAGCAGCTGGAAAGGGCAATACGAGCAAAATATATGCAAATGGCAAGTGAGTAGCACAAGGCTGAGAAGAAATGAAAATGTACTGAAGAGGATGACAAATTTGGAGATGGTGAGGTTGTGGTGGTCGAAACGAGTCTGGGGCGTGCACAAATGAATTCTCGTGTCCAATCTGTAGGTTATGAATGATCTTACATGAATCGAATGAACTTACCCACCAAAAAGAAACTACATGCACGCAAACGAAAGTGGGCATCAAACGGTTGCAAGGTAGATTCCGATTCACTTGATGTCTTGTCTGCATCTTCTTGGTGGACGATTGGGTTCAAGTTGCCATTCCCCTGTCGTACAGATTGTCGTTTAACGAGTCTCTTTCTGGTAATAACACCATGACGGTCGGAATGTTTGCATCGTTTGTCAGGGTGCTCACGGCCAGTTCTCGATTGGAGTCTTTCTTGTGATGTCTTCGCCACATGTGGGTCATGACAAGCATATACCCATCAATCATCCATGCACACTTTGAGCACATACACAGAATCAGGCTAGTCTTCTTCCTCTGAATCTCTTGGTCAATCCATTGTAAAGCTGTAGTGTCGATGTACTTGCCATTGCACCATGCGTCAGATCTGAGCTTGAGGGACTTAGATCTAGATGGGCTCTCGCGACATGATCATGAGAGATATAAAAACAATAATTATTGTATCTAAGTGTCAACGGCCGAT
Organism: Retiboletus fuscus; assembly: GCA_038093795.1. Lineage (NCBI taxonomy): Eukaryota > Fungi > Basidiomycota > Agaricomycetes > Boletales > Boletaceae > Retiboletus > Retiboletus fuscus. The sequence goes on from JBBPSV010000875.1 coordinate 4,139, forward strand.
ATTGATAAGAACAGCCCGACCGGCTGCAAAGCCCTAAGCTAGGACTTGTGTGGAACCTAACCAGAATCCGAAGGTTGTAGCGAGATTCTGCGTGATGATGGATTTAGGATGGATGAGTGTGGAATCTCCAACGAATGCCAAGGTCCGTGGCAAATTATTCATTCACATAATTTACCTTTTTCCGCAGTGGAATGTGCTTTGACATTCTAAATCAGATGGGGAAGTTACTCTAGGAAGATATGTTGATTCGATACCAAACAATTGGAGGGCACAAAGTATCACCACCATGGAAAATGAGATTGATGAATCTTTCAATGTCTTCGATGCGCGCACAGGATGTTTTCAATTTTTGTTTGAGACAGAGATCTGGTGAGTCTCTTCAGTTTCTTAAGAACCTGGATCTGATGGCGCCAACCAGGAACCACGAGAGCTGCATTCGACATCAGCAAGATGTATCTCATGCTGGCGACTCCACCATTCCAGGAATACCTAACGTTCTGGGACAAGGCGTGCCGGACGCGTTAGTGCACATGGACGGACGTGCGGTCCGACAGAGAGAAGACACGACCAAGGAGATGGTTATAGTCGGTCAGTATGTTAATGATTTCATCCTCGCTCATGGATAACCGAGATATCTTAGGAACGGAATCGGACGAGATACTGAGGTGGCTGGACGCATTGAACTGTGCTGAAAACAGGACATTACTTTGTCGCTTCGCCAACTAGATACCTGCAAGTGGTTGTTTACCACACCCTAGTACAAGTCCTGGTGAGATGGACAGAGTTTGTGCTTGTGGTTTCAGGGAAAACGTAAGGCCCTCTGTTGTTCTAAAGCCTATTACTGACGCGACCACGATCCCAGCTGGAGCTGGTAAATCCGTGTTAGTGTATGTTCCCGTGTCGTTCACGTCATCGGCATTGACTTCCCTTCTAGATCGTTCGTCATCGATTCCCTGGAAATCTCGCTTCGCGAAGGAGGAATCCTTCGCTTCTTTTACTGCGAATTTCGAAACGAGCGCTCTACGTGCGTTGCTGAAGTGATGCTCTCTATCCTTTCCCAATTGCTGGGCCATCTTTGTGATGGCCTCGTCGATTCAGGAAACTTGTTTGCGGACCTGGCCAAGTCGAAGGATAGAGATGGCGCTACGCGTAACAGCGCAAAGCAGCTCGCTTGGTTCGTATCTGACGCTGCAATGTTTGGAGTCAAAAGCCGTTGGTCGTCGTTGATGCCCTTGATGAATGCAAATATGTCCAAGAACTTCTCCAAGCTCTGATCGTGCTCCCTGAGCACGCACGGCTCTTTGTGATCGACCGGCCCCTGCAAATCATGAAGGATGGCCCTTCGAGCCTTCCATTCGTCGAAATGGATGAAATGGTGGGCAGATTGGCTGCAGATATTGAATTGCACGTCAACCGCGAACTTGACGCTCGCCGACGGCTGAGACCTTGAGGCAGGGTTTAGGACAGAGATCCGCTCTGTCTTGTGTTGCAAAGCAGACGGGATGTAAGGTTATAGTGCAATATTGGCGTGGAGGCTGATTAGTTATATTTTCAGGTTCCGCTGATGCGTTACTCGAAAGAAAGTTCGAAAAGCTCTTGATAGCCTCCTTGAGGGCCTCGACGAAACATACAAGAGAATTCTCCTTGCGATTGACGCAAACACTTGGGAAGGGCAGCTAGCCCTGCAGGCTCTAGTCTGGCTTGTCGCGGCGCTACGGCCACTGTACCTACTGGTCGAACTCATGGAAGCGCTTTCAATTGTCCTTCAGACGCGAACTCTAGATCATGAATTCGGACCAATGCATGGTGGCGCCTTGTTGGATGCGTGTGGGAGCCTCGTGACTTATTCTGAGAAGATGAGCATCATGCTGTCTCATTTCAGCGTGAAAATAAGCTATAATGTATTTCTGTGTTAGCAAGGAACTCAGCGTCTGACCGTGTAGGAATATCTCAACGGCGAGCTCACTTTTACCAAGCTGCTACAGTACCACATCAATCGGGAACGTACACACTCGTCCGGATATGCATGTACTACATCTCACTTTACCTGAAGCGTATCCAGAGTAGCGCCGGTCATATATCGTCCTCCTCCGTTGCCCCCAACTGTGGTATCTCGTATAAACACCCTCTTCCTTCTGCATCCGGGTCGCAACCTCTTATGCGTTCAGCGGTGCTCTTGATCACTTCAGACACCTTGGGCCGAGGTGCGGAACAGTTCCGCGTCACACAATAGTACTCAAAGCGGACGTCCGGCGGTGCGCTGGCCTGTGGGACGATATATGCCTGCACGCTAAGCGGGATAGACCTTCATTCACACCCAGTCGGCCAACCTCGAAGCACGACCTCATACTTTATATTCTTATCGCTTTCGCTCCGAACTCGCTCCCAAATGCATTTCTACGCCACGCTGCGCCCAAGCCCAAGGAAGGCACGAACCCATTGGTATATACTACCTGTTTCAACGAGGGTGAACATGCTCAAATCTTGCTGCAGCAAGGCACTAAATTGAACTGCCGCGGTTGGGGGATCGTCATATCTCGACAGGCTTTTCCACTGGAGGTTGCCCTCGACTTCCTTGACCGGCTACCAGCATCGATGTTCCCCCCGTGGATAAGATCCCACTCAGAGACAGGAATGCTACGTTTCTTCTGACGAGGATTCTTGACACGATATCTCGGTGTCATCGAGCGTTGTCAATGACTACGTGGACACACCAATTACGCGTTCATGTACATATCCTGAATGGCACTGATAACACTTCACGCTCGTAACCGGGTCTAAGGGTTATGTGTTGTTTCCATGAGGTCGATCATTTAATTTATCCATACTCTTTGGCATGCTGATCATATAGATATCGTGTGCTATAAGTCTGGAGATCAACTCGCATATTCTTCGGTGGTGCGACCAGCGCAAGCCATCATGTCAAGCTACCCGTGACCCCCGTTTCGCTTTAGACGAGCCATACGTTTCTTCAACCACGACGGTGCATCGTGTACTTCCTCCTCGTGCTCTTCCTCATCCTCGTTGGGGTGTACATCAAAGCTGTATGGTAGAGGCACCTCGTGCGTGACGCGGTACTGGTCCATATTACCAAGGTGTTCGTTCTCGAGTCGATCTGGACAGCCAAACACATAAGTGACGTCCATGAAGGAAAGTGAGCAAAGAGAACGGCGTACAAAAATTCCACTGCACTCTGCGTAACATTTCTAACACGGAAGCGATGAACGAAAGCAAGGTGAGGTTGAACCCGATGGCGGGCAGGTAAGTCAACCAAATGAAACGAATGCATAGGTTGGAAATCTGTGAAGACGAGTTGCAGTAAGATATGAAAGGGGACGGATCCGCGATCGTACCAAAGCAAAGTAGTAGGACTAGAGCATTGTTAGTAGGCAGTGAAGAGCTCAGAACAAGGAACCACACCGGTATCTGTGATTTGTAGACAAGCACCGGTCTAAGGAGTGGATATCGAGCATGTGGTTTACACATTGACCAGTCCATCAAAAAGTCCTGAAACACAAATACATCATGGTTGTCCAAACATACGGAGGCAGAGCAACTTACCCAAACACACGCATATATCGCATAGGTGATCCCCGTGAAGCACAAGGATGTAGCCCGTACCGTTCACGAGGTTCCCTGAAGGATGGTTTTGGATATGTATCAACCACCGCGGAGTCGGACATACCTTGGTGCCTCCAGTGGTAGTAAAAGAAGTAATATATCATCCCCAACCCGTATTTTCCGGCCTATTATAACCAGATGATGAACATATAATGAAAGGAGATCACGAAAGCTCCGCACATTGATAAGATGGGTGGGGAGCTTCGAGTCCCGGTATCGCCTTAAGCTCTGCACGAAACGTATCATGAATGGCAACGCGCTGAGAAGATAATACCATCCCCAATTCTGAGCTGCGCCACACGTCAACCACGCATCTTGGGCTTGAGGATCGTAAGCTGACAATAGCAGACTTTGAAATGCACTTTTGGTAGCAGATGGTGTAGGTTGATATGTAGTTGTGACGTTGAAGAGGAACGAGGCATGTAGCGATGACTCGGACTTCATCGCGGCTCGCACGGTTGACATGGAGGAAGTGTCAAAGAAGCGGGTATAGAAGCAGCCCACGAAGTACAGGTTGGAAAACGAATAGACGAGGCTGCAAAACTGATCACTGGCAGTAACAAGGTAAGATGGTTTGAATGAAACAAATGCCGGGGATCATACCCGAGCCAAAAATCCGTGAACTGGAGTATAATCAGAATTTGAAGATACTCCGTGACACTGATAATCAGTGACAAACCTCGACCTTCCATATCCCACTAGCCCAAAGCTTAGCAGTGTTCTTGATTATCCACCAACGGGCGGGGCCCCACATGAAACTCTGGATATCCACACATTGTCTGTGTCAAACCTCGCATCATGCGGTTGAAGGACTTACACGGACTGGATTAAACATAACCACGGTGGTGAGAGCGAGCCAGATCAATGGCCACAGCATTGGGGGACCAACTTGAGCCAAGGAGAGCCAAAATGCATAGGAGAGTGTGCAGAAGAGGAACGAAGGAAGCTTTTACGCCAGGTCAAGACAGCCCGCGCATACTAAACATACAACACATACTTCAAAGTACTCGTGATGATCAAGCCTTGATCTTGGGTTCAGTTCTGTGCGGATCATCAGAGGCGGAACAGACCGTGGTGATGGTAACGCACCAAATATGAAGACATAATTGATTCTTTCGTGTGCCCATACGGCGACATTGATGCCGATTAAAAGCGCCAGCAATACCGGTATAACAAATATCGAGTAAATAAAAAGCAGAATATTCCATGATGGGAGTGATCCCCGCGTATGCTCCTGGAAAGCTACAGACGAGTTCAGAATGATGCCACTGAATAGTCTTATAAGAGGTTCATACATAGGCGAGCACCTTCAGCAATCGCAGGAAGGGCTAGACCCAGACACAATCCAGAGCGGAACGTGCTAAAATGGTGCGTCTTCGAGAAAGGTCCCGCTCGAAGACGGTCTAATGCTTTCTTTCTATCTCCGCGTTCTGCATACGGGCCCACGTGTGAGTGACATGTAATTAAAATACACGGATCCCACGACACTCGGGCGTGAAGCGAACGCACCGAATCGCGTCGCAAAAAGGTCTTCCATTTCCTTGAGCATGGTGCTAACCATGGTATCAGAGGCAAAAGCGGAAGGTTCAACCTATAATAATGCAGTGCTTGAGTGTTGCAATATCACTGACCAAGATAACCACATACTTTCTCCTTCACATAGGCGTCCAAGACAAAAATCTTGGTAATCTTCTCATATTTTTTCAGCGCTTTGCGAAAGCCAGCAAGGTTAAGAATCTTAGTACAAAATGCGAGGAAACCAGAGGCGGACCCCGGCGGAGTTCAAGGATGGCACGGATGTTATTCCAAAGTCGATCACAGATCCGATCGAAGAAGTTTGAACGAGGATTCGAGGGTCAAAGGACGTCAACACACGACATGTGATGCATAGCTATATATAAAAAACTCACTCTGTAATTGTTTAGGACCTCAAGACCTCTATAAACACAAGACTCATGTTAGCATCGTGTGCGCGGTCCAGATATTCATAGAAGACAGACGCCTACGTTGCGGGCGACACCCGCCATTGCAATAGCTAATTTCTGAAGGAATAACATCTCAACCCACCGGTAATGTTCAATGACAGCCTTTCGGAGTCGCCTTTTTGCGTGTTGATACTCATGAGGATCGAGGGGATGCTTTGTCCCACCAAACGATAACCTCGCAAGGCTGCTCGAACGTTTGGGTGGTGACCTAGCAGACTCGTGTAGCGCGTTCGGAGAGGATGCAGGGTTATTCTTTGACAAACTACTGAGTTTCTTTTCGACCTCCGAGTCACTGTTCGATACTTCTTCCTTTCCCAGGGATCTAGAATGATCACCACTCCGAGGCTTGTGTTCGATTTGCGCCCTTAGGTTAGACATCTCAACAACACCACGATGTCCTAATATTTGTAAGTCGGGGGAGATACACCAACATAAAAGAAGAGAAATCACCACCACGCCCTGATTCAGAAGCAAAAATACCGTTTCTGCCAATTTCATAGGGCTCGGATTTTGTGTTGGACTCTGGGGACCACTGGACCAGTGACGAGAGTGCAGATGGGACAGCTTTCTTCGCCCAACTTTGGGTCTTGGATTGCGTAGTCGATTGCTAGACAGGGTTTAGTGGCATGCCTTCCCATCTATAATAAGGCACACCGACGTAGAACATTTCGCGGTGTATACCGAGTTCGTTGAGCTGTTCTCTTAGCCGTTTTGCACGGTCATGCATTTCCTTTTCTCTCTCTGCATAAAATGTCTCTACTTTGTCTAGTTCAGCATCAAGCATGTCGAAAAACTTGGCGTGAACGGCGGGCAAGTTGGAAAGTATTGCATGCAAGGGCGGTGGAGTGGGGGACCCTGCTGAACCAGGGTTAAATCATAATAGGACCCGAACATACAGAGAAAATGGATACCTGAATCCCTGAAAAAGGGAAAAGTTGGAGGAGAACGAGGGGTTCTTGGGGGTAGCGGCGTCTGCTGAGACGGTGCGTTTGACGCTGTACCGGTCACTCGAGCTGGAACACCAGCCAAAGTCAAACTCAAGGAAGGTTCTGATATATCTTATAAGCTCCCAAGTTCAGTTCAGCCATTGTCTGCGTTTTATGGCTTACTTTCCTGGTTACTCGTTCTCCGCCTTATAGGGGAAGCTGGCCCATGACAGCTCGAGTTCATGATACCATTTCTTGCACTTGCAATGCGCGTCGATGTTGTATGTTCTCGATTCGGGTACGCCTCTATCATCATTGTGAACGAACGCGTTTAATATTTCCAGTGTTCGAGAGTGCTCTTACCTTCAGAGTCGTCATGTCTCTCCTCGTTGTTTGGAGCAGAATGGTAAGTATGGTCGACATCCGTAGTTCCAAAGGAACTCGACATATCGGCTTGCTGCGGAGCCTGTGCTCGTATAATTCCTAACTGTACTTTGAGCCCGCGGTAGTCTCTGTTGAACAGGAAGTAATCACATGTTTCCCAAGGTATGAGAGCCATGTCAGGGTATGAGCGTTCGAGTAAAAGGACAGTAAACTCATTACATATAAGCTTTTTTCCACTCGGGGGCCTATTGAAAGCAGTTCAGCACGATGAAGATGCAAGCTATGACTCGCAGACTCTCACCTGGGTATCCTGGAGGTATCTGCGGGTAGCGGGACATGATGAGTGAGCATTTGGTCAGGGATGACTGATGCTCGAAACGGATTGCTCCTCACCGTGCAAACTTCATGTTTCACCAGTGCGGAGTCTATCCTTCGAAACTAACTGCTCAGATGTTACTACAGTTTCTACTCAGAGCCGTTGGAGAGAACCAACGATCCCCTCGAATATAACTGAGAGTCGATCGCTGCAATAAAGTATAGTACCGTAGGTGAGAGGGTGCAACCGGGACCTTTATACTACTCATCCACGAAATTGACAGCGAGCCTCGGTACGAATAAGGGTAGACAGCAGAACTCGTCGTCGTCGAAACGTTTACGATCGATATTACCTTTCCCATCTGTGGTAAACAACCCCATAAATGGAAGCTAATCGAGTCATTGGTTCGATGAGAGCGCTGCCGTCGTCCACTCTGTGCACAAGTTCACAGCACGGCTTAGACGGACGTTCGACTAAATTACGAATTAAATTGCGACTCGCCTTTACCACCTCTCCCAGATTTTCATCATCATCACTCATCGCACCGTTCTATTTCACGCTGCTACCAATGGCATATAAATTGCCCTCCCCTCCTGAGGCCCCTCGCCTGAAGTTAACCGAGCACCGCACACTCATTTTTGACGTGTACGGCACACTTGTAGATTGGGAGTCTGCCATCCACAATGCTTTCGCTCCCATCTTCCCAGACCTGGTGCGGGAGGAGATCTTGGTCAATTATGCGGGAGTCGAGCGAAATTTGCAGATGCAATTCCAAAACACACCTTACTCAAAAATTCTGGAACTGGCTTATCGCCAGTTAACCACCCCATTGAGCACCACAGCAGCGGGTATTGCCGATGGTGAATTGAGAAAGGAGCAGCCCGCATCCACTTCCAACGTGAAAGAGGAAGCCCAACGTTTTGGGAGGTCCATACCAGACTGGAAACCATTCCCTGACACGATTGATGCGCTTCACAGACTCAAGAAACATTTCGCTCTCGTTGTATTATCCAACGTCGATGACAAGAGCTTTTCAGAGACACACAAGAAGCTCTGCACCCCAGACTACCCAGGGTCTGCCTACCGTACAGTCACCCCAAATTCACCATTCTCGCTCATCCTCACCGCCCAGCAAGTGGGCGCATATAAACCAAACCCCTTGATGTTGGAGAGTGCATTGAGGCAACTTTCCGCGAACCCGGACCCTTCCCTTCCGTCGCACCCTTCGGTGCTTGCGGATGCATCAGGGATTCTCGTCGTCGCCAACTCTATTCGCCATGACATCATCCCTGCCCTGCAGCACCAGTTACGCAGTGTTTGGATTAGCAGGCACGGCGTTAACTTCATCGGGAACGAAAGCAGCGTCACAGCACATTACTCGGATCAGGAAGGTGCCACAACAGATGACAAGTACCCGTATACCTGGCGCTATGAGACATTGGGTAGGATGGCAGATGTCGTGGAAGCAGAATTGCAGAATGAAGTTCAGTTCTAGAGTGTTATGTGCCAGTGATAATTATT
>JBBPSV010000877.1:0-12887 GCA_038093795.1 Retiboletus fuscus
TGTCAAAGCCATTTAACCCACTTGAAATCATCTCAAAATATACCCTCCTGGTTATAAATGAGTTTCTATGAAGACTTATCAATTATGAAATATGGTGGTACTGGAGTGGGGGAAGAATTCTGTGGAAGAACATCAGAAATGGATACAAAGCATTTCTAGAAGGATTAAAGCAGTTATCAAGGTCAAGGGAGGTCATACCAAGTACAAAATGTCCCAGTGTATGTAAAGTCAAACAACTGTCCCAATGAGTTGTCATTTTGATATGACTACCATTCCACCAGATCCTACCCAAATATGTTGACCAAGAGATGGATTTGTAGCTAAGAGCAAGAGCTTCATTCCCTCTACCAATGATTAAGGCCTTGGGCTATCTGTAGAGTTAGTACATTTCAATTAGTGAACAACATACAAACATTGGGACAGTTGTTTGAGCCACTGTATCTGCTGGGATGAAGCTACCCAGGATCGAGAAACTGGCAAGAATGCCAGGGGAGGATATACTTTCAGGATGTGACTCAGGAGTGACATTAGTATCTATGGATAAATTAGAGTAATGTGCCCGTAGAAGGCACAGCAATTACTGGCTTCGGGAGCTGTGTTTGTGACATTCATGACGTCCGAGGAGGCTAGAGAGTCTGGAAGCTGGGGGTGATCCCAGGGGTTCATACTTACATCTGCATCCCCCGACAGTGGGTTCAAGGGATACAGCTTGCCAGTGGAGCCAGCATGCCTGGTGGTATTGAAAGTGGAGAAGAATGACATACTTACATGAGTCAGGACCTCCCAAAGGTTATTAAACCACTCACTAGCCATCACTGCAAACTCAGTTTGAAAACAACAGACAATGAGGATAAATGAAATACCATAAGGGCAATGTTGTTAGTCATGAAGATAATAGAATGCGACCGCTGCAAAACCCGATTTCAAAAACAACAGAGGGAATAACGTGAAGGTGATGTACCCAATGAACTAACCGATCGCACCGCTTAATTAAGGGTCCTTCCAAAAAAGACAGGGGCGCAGCCCAGACGTGCTGATTGTTGGGGCTAATTTTCAGCAGCTGGGTTACCCTTTTGTGACTATTATCTTCGTGCGTGACAATTGGGGAGTGGGTTTCCAGTGGCTGGGTTACACATTGTCAGATTTGCATTTGACACACGAGGTGCATACCTTTTGTACTATTATCTTTGTGCGGGACGACCGGGGAGCAGGTTTCCAACAGTTGGGTTACACATTATCAGACAGTAAGGTTGAGACTAATTGTTGCTATAATGCTAATTATTGGCATAAGAACAATAAGGTGAACTTATGCCAATAAGGTGAACGATGTTAAATAGTTTGCACTGGGGGAATCAACTTCATATTAGCTACAATGTTTCTACGTGCCTCGTCCCCATCTTTATCTTACAAGCTTGAATGCCGCATGCAGGGTCATCAAGACGCCATCCTCTGCCTGGCGGTGTCGTGCAAAGGCAACTTGTTGGCCAGTGGTGGTCAGTATTCTTCCCTAAGAATCAGATGCACAAAGCTCACCTGAAAAGAAGGTTTCGATGGACTAAGGGTGTGGGATCTGCAACATCAACTTGAACTACCTAAACCCACCCAGATGCGAAGTGCCCGCGATCCCATCACGTGTGCTGTGTGGGTCACTCATAAAGATGATGCCCAGGAGGTATTGTGTTGCAGTACAGGACTCGGCTACTTGATGCTTCTGCACCAAATCTCAGGATTAGATTTCGCTGGGATTTGCATGAGACAAGTAGGAAATGGTCATGAAATCATGCATGTCACCCTCAATACCCTCGAGGGTACCAATACATGCATTGCCACAGGCACTCGCGATAAACAAGTACAGGTCTGGATGCTGGATGCCAGATATAATCTGTCAAATATCTTTAGCATCGAGTTAGCAACAACAATTCCACAGGCATTGATTTTCCATGGTCAAGATGTCATTGTGTTTGGGATGTATGATGGAGAGATGTAAGCAATATTGGTTTTGATGAGTAACAATCGATGAATCGAGTTACAGACATTGTTACAATTTTCTTCCTTTATCGTTCTATCTTTCTTCTGTCCCTTTCCTCTTCTTTACGCACATGGAGGGGCAATCACTCTTCTCATTACTTTCACTTCTTGATGATAACCGGTCCCACTCATCTCACATTCTATGATCTCTCTTGTTGAATAGCTCTCTATGTCTTGGACTCATCCCTCCTCCATTGCTTCTCTCATAGCGATTAGTGTCCCAAATCTTTCCCTTTTTGTCCCTTGGTCCATGCACAACCTCTCTAGTCTATTTAAAGTAGCTACCTCGCTCCTGTAAAACCTATTCAGAATCTGTGCAATATTAGTGTAAGCTTTTGGGTCACCCTTGGTCCTTGAGACAAACCACGTCCACTCTAAAGGTTATCTCTTCATCGAGCATGCTCTCCGTGAGCAGATCCCTCTGAAGACTTTAGAGTTATCCTAGTCAAACTCCGTTTGTACGCTACGTGTAACAGACATACACTCCGCGGTAAAGATGGCTTGGTGCTGAGAACATGATCCCTAGGAATGATGATGTGAGTCACTGATGCGTATGTGTTTCCAATGCCTAACCAGAGATCAGAGGTTCCGTGGTGGTCGACGAAAGTCACACCCTTTTTGTTATTGACAATGCTGTGAGCAGATTCAGCTTGCACCAGTTTGACAGTGGAACGTGCATTCAAGCATATGATACCAAACCCACAAAGATGTACCCGAAACAAGTTGCTTTCGCCGCTAGAGCCGAGGAAATTGTGGGTGGCAGCAACAACGGAGTACTGTATGTTTTCAACAAGGACAGTGGGAAGCTCATAGAAAGATTGTGCCATGCAAAATCTGGATGAACACAGACTTTAACAGTAAGTGCTGCAGCTGTTGTTAAACACCAGGGGTCAATTAACAACACCTGCCAGACACATGAAAATGATGACTTCCACCTGATCATGACAGCATCATCCAGCAATGATGGTGACACTAAGATTTCTGTATGGAAAAAACGTACTGGTGTGTTGGAGGTGAACATTGCCAAACGCAATTGGGCATCCCTCATCTGGACAGTGTTTCAATGTCTGAAACAATTGCTAAGCATCGCGCTGCTTCTAGCCTTCACCATCCAAGCAGTGGTGAGTGCTCGTCATCCTAATAGTGATGGTTACTTATAGAACATTAGAACCTGCACGCATACAGGGAAAATACGACTTACATGACATCCTGGTTGAAGGAACTGTTGCAACCTTACAGGAACCCCTATGAATATGAAGTAGACAAGATGCCGCCACATGTGCACACTGAAATGCATTTCGTAGATGTTGTTGATGCAAGTGAAACCAATGTGGCGAGTGACGGGAATTGCGGAGAGGATGTGAGCCTGGAGATCACACAGCAGCTAGTACCTAAACACAACAAAATCATGGATAGGAGAACTAAGAGCAATTGGGGAAACTTACCAGAAGTTGTATATTTGTAAATTTATTTGACTTGAGGTGTAGGCTGTCGAGGGTGATGAGAATACTTTCAATTGTGATCTAAGCACAAATGCGGGCGCGGATGCTAGCAATGACGGGACGTCGAGTGGCTTAGCATGATTTTGTGGCGTCGTTTTGGAGGTTGCATTACAAGTTACTACAACTACTACTACCAATATGTGTACATGGTTGAAGAGGAAAAGAATGTAGGAACTGCTGTCGGCGGGTATTTATTGTGAATTGAACTCAGTCTGGGTGATGCTGAAGGTGGTGGCATGTGACTGGCGATCACGTGGGTGGATCCGTTATGCACCACACCTTCGGCATCACCCGGACTGAGTTCAATTCACAATAAATACCCACTGACAGCAGTTCCTACAGTCTTTCCTTCTTTTCTACCAACTATCACTATGCCATACTATCATGTATTTAAAATAGTGTTTAAGGTAGCATTTTGTAGCCTCTGCATCTGGGCAGTAGCCTCCCTGAAGTGAGAAAACATGTTAAGATTCGACAATGAAAATAGGTCAATATCTTGCAAAGAGTATTGGAATCTTACTGCTCATGCTGTCGCCAGCAGAACAAGTTCATCACTGTAGACCAAGGTTCACCTTGGACACAATGGTTTCTCGGTGCATATGTACAGCACACAAAGATAATTGTATGTACCCTCATTTATCAAAAGGCTGATCTGACCGTCATTGCACACAAAGATAATAATGACAATAAGCAACTCGTTGGTCACGCATGACAATATAATAACGACAAAAGGCCGCTGCCTGCCTGGGTCACCCGCTCTTCAGAAAGATAATAACAACAATAAGCAGCTTGTTAGCTTGTCGTTGCCCAAAGATAAGATGACAATGAGTAACTGCATGTCCAACTGCTGTCAGTAGGTTTGTGTATTTAACACACAGTTCGCTCCCATATGCAATAATCATTCCTACAGATACCCAACGATGGGTAACATACACAGCCTATTCCAAGCAGTTGATGGTGAGGACATTGATGATGAGGATCTCCCCCTCTTCCCCAGAAGCATGGCTCCCCCCTCCAAGCATTGTGCCATTGATGACATGGACCTCTTCACCCCCCCTGCACAGAGAGTAGCTCTTACTTGCATGCTGTCGACCCCCTCCACGGTTTCTTCCTCCTCATCCACCTCTCTACCCAAGCATCGAGCTGTTGATGACGTGGACCTCTCCACCCCACCCGTGAAGAGGATGACTCTTACTTGCACACAGCCGACTCCTTCCACGGTTTCTTCCTCCTCATCCACCTCCCTGCCCAAGCGTTGAGCCCTTGATGATGCAGACCTCTCCACCCCACCCATGAAGAGGATGGCTCTCACTTGCACACTGCCGACTCCTTCCACGGTTTCTTCCTCTTCATCCACCTCCCTGCCCAAGTGTCGAGCTGTTGATGATGCGGATTTTCCTGTTCCACCTGCGAAGAGGGTGGCTCTCACTTGTGCACTGCCAACTCCTTCCATGGTTCCTCCCTCCTCATCCACCTCCCTGCCTAAGCGTTGAGCTGTTGACGATGCAGATTTCCCTGTTCCACCCATGAAGAGGGTGGCACTCACTTGCACACTGCCAACTCCTTCCATGGTTCCTCCCTCCTCATCCACCTCCCTGCCCAAGCATCGAGCTGTTGACGATGTGGATTTCCCTGTTCCACCCATGAAGAGGGTGGCTCTCACTTGCACACTGCTGACTCCTTCCACTGGGAGCATGGTTTCTCCCTCCCCATCCACCTCCCTGTCCTCCAAGTGTCAAGCCATGGATGATGCAGACGTCCTTGCCCCACCTCCAAAGAGGATAGCAGGTAGCTCTCACTTGCACACAGTTGATTCCTTTCACTAGAAGTATAATTTCTCCCTCCGCATCCACCTCCCTGCCCTCAAGCATTGAGTCGTTGATGACACGGATTTTCACTGAATGACATCATGTAATTGTATTCATAAATAGGTGTAAGATTAAAGTAGGTTTGTAGCCTCCTCAAAACCATGCCACCAAAATGCACTAAGGCTTGATCACATTCAGCTTAAAAAAACAATATGAAACAAACAGGTCAGTGTACATCTTGCAGAGCATGGGTTTCTTATCATTGACACTATTGCCAGCAGAATGAGTTCGCCACTGTTGCCACATGTTGTTGGCATATGAATCTTGAGGATCGCCTGAACTGTATTCACCTTCCGTGCTCTTGTCAGTATAACCTTTTACTGCACTATCAATTCCACTCATGCATCGCCAGTAATATTTACTATGTATCGCATGCCATACCCACCTTTGGCGTCACCCAGACTGAGTTCGATTTGCAACAAGTACCCAGCGACAGGCATGTATGTATCCTTTCCACACCATTGTATTATGTGTATTGATAGTAAAGTAGGATTTATGGTTGTAAAATGCTAGTAACAAATGGTGGCAGTATTTGTTGTTTGTAATGTAGCACTGCCCCGCCATCTTTCTGGCTTACAATCTTGCCGTAAAGTAAAGTTCCTGTAGTAATCAATTGTCTACGCCTAGAGCAAGCAAGGTGCATGACAGGGCTATTTGCTGATCTGCATTGTTAAATTCAGATTATGCTAGCAGGGACTTCAATGCGCAACTAATTGTTGCTTTAAATCAGTTGTGTTGCCTTCATTCTCGAATTCTGTCTAACATTATGTCTCCAGCCTTCAAAATTTCGCCTACAATGTTTGTTCCTTCAGCCTTGGAAATTCTTGAAAGGTTCTCTTGAAAGGAGGTTTCCTACACGCGTGTTTTCCAGCTCCTGGAGCAGGAATTTGCTGGCTCTCCAGACTATGACTCTGATGAGTGGGCTGAACTCATCGAAATTATCATCTGCAAAGGCATAGTCAGCTTCCAAGAGATCAGTTCTACACTGAGTGAACATAGTGCTCTATCTCTGTGTAAGATTTTCATCTGTGAATCGATTCTACATTGTTGTGCTTAACATTCAATTGTAGCTCCATCCTCAGTCAAGGAGTCGAATGCTGTGTCTCTCCCACAAGGTTCTGTGCAGGCTGGCCCATCCACATCCTGAGGTATATTCTCATTATTATCTCATCCTCATTATGCTTCATTCACAACTTCATGCAGGTGACTCATCATCTCTGCGTCAGGATCTCTCTGCATGGAAGTTAGTATGGGACTGGGAGCGGGAGTCTTTGAGTTTCCTCACTTGATTGTGGAGATGGAATGCTTTGGCACTCAGTATGTGGAGGAGGAGTGGAAGGACTTATTCAATGCTGTTTTCAATACATCCTGCCCCCAAGAGGATGACGACGACAATACCAACCTCCTCTCCATGAATACTAGCAACCCATCATCCTCAAAACCATGCACCATTCAGCTTGTGGAAGATGCAATGAGAGCTCTTGGCCTTTCCTTTGCAGCGGTTCATTCCTATGTACTGCCTGCTTCCCAGTTCGCGCACGACTCATCCCTCCCACCTCCCTTCTCAGCATCCAGTCAAATGTCACAAGACCGCATCCTCCTTTGTTGATATAGCTGCAGAGGAAGTAGAAGAAGAAGAAGAAGACGAAGGAGATGATGACCTTGATGAGGATTATCAGTGCTACATGCCTGACATGCAGCTGGCTGGGCATGCATCATATGCTCAAAACCTTGCACGAGTCGTTGCATGCTACGAAGTGGGGGATTCCAGTAATCGGGAAGGACCATCCCCTGACATTACTACCTTGCCTCTTCCCCCCAGCCTAACCCAATCATTAGGTGATGGTGGGCAGAGAATATATACTGTTATGTTCACCACAAGTAAGTTACTTGTGGCCCTCTTTACTCTTCTTACACTTCTCTTGTTTTTAGGGAGTACAGCGCAATTTTTCCACCTTGTGTTCAAGAATCGCCATTTAAAATGTTGGAATGTCCCGAGGATGTCTCACAGAATTTATGTGGAAGCCCCTAAATCCCATGACATCCGGAATGCCTGCCCCCTGTCCCATATGTCTGTGATCTGAGGCATTGACCTCCTTCTGGAGGAAGTGCATGCTGCTCTCCATACACAGCTGTCTTGTGTTCCCCCTTCTTCGTGGGTCCACATTCTGCGAGGAGTCTATCAGCATGATGTGGGGTATGTTTTGTCTGCCAATGGGGTCTCTTGCAAGATCCTTGTGGTTCCTCACCGTAAACCCTACGATGTGATAGACAAAGAGGATGTACCTGAAGTGAAAGCACAGAAAAGGATGGAAAGGAAGCTCTTTGATCCTACTGTTGCCAAGAATGCAGGGCTCGAGGTTCTTCAATCAGACGGCATGCTCAAGTGTTATGGCTTATATTACCACCACGCTCTTCTTGAAACCAAAGGGGGTCACACTAAGTACTAGGTAGCACTTTTTTCATATCTCTCGAATACATGTGTTGGTGCATGCTCCAATCCCCGAGATAAGCATCCAAAAAAGAAATGCACAGTAACTTTGGCAGTAATTGACATACTGAACTTGACAATCTTTATTTGAGTACTTTATATGCCTATAGTTAATAACTACACTATGTAGGCTCTCAAATGAGCCCATAATCATAAGATATCTCCTGCTGGAGCAGGAGGAGGAAATCAATCAGATGATTACCTAATGCTGTGCATTACTTATTTGAGCCACTGTAGCATATGCAATATCGGATGATGTACATACATGTACTGCAAAAGATGTTAGCATCAGGCTTGCTGAGCAAACAACAAATCCTGACATCATAGTAAGCCATTCTGCCACTCCTGTTGATCTTCTCACCTGATGTCCTACAGCTACATTGTGCCCCTTGGATGCAGGCATTTACCCAGGCTTGCAGAGTGTGGCTACATACATGTAGTTCTTTTCCTGACAATGAATTTCAAGATGTGTTCCAGCTGTTTTCCACCCTTGGAGATAACCTCAGTGTAAATGTGTTTAAGTACAGACGTAACTAGATCCCAGTATATAACCACCCTCAGTGTAAATGTGTGTATGGATGTAATTAGATCCCAGTATATAAAGCAATCAAGATGCAGCTTCCATTGCCTCTTGCACACAGTCTAAATCAAGATTCAACATGACTTTAACTGTGTTGATGGGTCTGGTCTCTCACTCTGTCTTCGGCATCCTTCATCCTTGTGGATTCAGAAAGTTCAAGTTCACCAACCCAGGCAGCAAGGCTATACCAAGTAGAAGAGGGTTCGAGTTCGAAGTGGGTGTGTGGGCATCAAGAAATGACCGAGAAGGGGATGATGGGTGGGGAATCCTCATCAGATCTGATATGTGATCCAAGATAGATATATCACCCTGTGTTTAAGGACCCCATCATCATAGTCAGCCAGTTTGGCAGAAAGACCAGTGCTTCAAGTAAGACTTGCCTTTTTAGCGAAACTCATCCATGTTTCGCACATTTGAACAAAAGATCGATCCTCCCAGAAGGACGGCTTGTGGAGACTCTGTGCAAGCTTTACTATCTCGGAGGGATTGAGTTCAAAGTGTGTGCTATTGTTATTTTCCTATCTTCAGGCGACGACTGACCGACAGAGAATGCAAAGCTAGCAGATCACTGGTATAGCTAAAAAGGTACAGCAAGGCATATGTCCTCAGGGGATAACTCCACTCGCGATGACGGTACAGCTATAACTGGTATAACCACCACCTTTCTCTCCTTACGTGCCCATCTAACAACCCGACAAAACTGTCCCTTCAAGTTACCTCCCAGGACAAGAATGATTTGGTCCTTTGAAGTTGGACTTGCTGGGGTGAGGAAATGCGCGGGGACATGGTGGTGTTCAATAGTCGCCCCTGCATGGTTACCAGAGACAGAGAGTGCTACACACCCAGAAGGGGCATGACCTTCATTGTTGTAAAAACAATCGGGACCAGTTCGCATGACTCATTTTGCGTAGTTACCTCCACGATACCCGGGGGTGATGTTGAAACAAAGTTGATAGCCAGAATAATCGCAAAACTGGTCGTTAAAGAGCCATTCAACGCAACCTAAAAAATGTGAATGAGGAGTAGCCATCACTGATACCATCTGCTTACCTTTGTCAATTGCTGCTGTTAGAGGAGATTCTCTGACATCGTCTGCTGTTATCTTCCAAGCGTCCAGTTCATTCTCGTCCATAGCCCTTGGGGATGGCAGGGGTATTTGGTTGCGCACTGGTGACTGCTCTTGTGCAAAGGACCATTTTACTAATGCCTTTAACTGGTCTAATTATGCCCCTGTGAGGCTAGTACCATCTAGAAGAACACCGGACCTGCCCAAATATCAGCCCAGATTTCGGGATAAAAAGGAACAAAATCTACTCAGTGGCCAAGTACTGGTTCCTGATTTCGAATGTGTGGTACCCATGGAATGACACCAAACTGGTGGCATGATTGATAGCGTGAAGAGTAACCTGGAAACCTTTTTTCTCTCCGTGTATGATCCACACATCACGACCAATAGAGCCGGTGGCAACCGGCTGTAGAGAAAATTCTAAGAATTTCCTACACAATAGAATTGAAATTCTGACCTAGTGTATGTCAGTACAGTTAGAAGGGACTTGCTGCAACTTACTAGGCGACCATCTGCCTCTGAGATCAACTCCACCTCGCCCTTTGGAAAGTCAACCACTTGCACCACACCAATAATCCTGTGGAGTTCACCCTAGATGATGTGTAAAGTATCACCAACTGACACTCCATACCCTTTCTCCTTAGAATGGGAGATCGTGGCGGGCTTCTGGATCATGAGCTCATCCAAATGAGTGATCACTGATGTGTACTTCTTCTCCTTCTTGTACCATGCTGTAACCCATAGGGAGCTCGGATCAGCAAAACTGTCGATCACACCAGTCAAACCACAATATTGGCCATCCACGATTTCTACCAGATCACCTGGCATATTCCCATCGAAACTTTGTGTAGGCTGATGGAGTAGATCGGAGGGAAGGCCGAGACACTGTGTGGTAGTTGATGACATGTGTGGGACCATGTACATCTCCAGAAAAACGTAGGGCACTACAATCTTCACTAAAGGTTATATGGAGAAACCTTTGGATATGTTAAATTGACTTACTACTTCCATAGTTACTGAGACAAGCATCGCATCATCTTCAGTGACGGTGATCACTGTACCCATAGGACCACGATGAGTACCAGCGAGAACCTTAACAGTATCACCATGTCTGAAAACTCAGCAAATGTCCAGTACCAGTGTTTCATATTGGAATGCTATGAGGTCGGGATTGCAAGGCCATATGGTAACTGAAGACCGGCCAAGATCAACTGACAAGATGAGTGCTCGCTCACCCGCAAATGAGCTGGCTACAGGGCGTACGAGGTCGCCTTCTTTCCAGAATTGGGCAGCAAAAGCCAGGTAAGAGTGTTCAATAAGTTTGGGATCCACCTGAGCTTCTGCATGAAGTGCAATACAATCAGGATGGGGTATTTGCACAGCTTCAACCGAGAATTTTGAGAAACTATGTTGAAGGAGACCCTGTACCCAGTGTGGCATACTCTCAAATAATGTTGTAATGTAGTCCTGATCAATATGACCCCACTCCTCTACCAAAGCCTCCCATAACTCTTCAAGGTTTCGTGGCAATGGAGTATGAGTATGCACACAACAATTCAAATGATCCCAGGCATGCTCAATGATGTTTATGTTGGGACTATTTGGCAGCCAGTCAAGCATATCGACCTTGTTCTTGCGGAACCACTCCATAGCATGCTTTGACGTTTGCTTCGGGTCATTATCCTGTTGAAAATAAATGTCCTTCTTCTTGATCTCCAGGTCCCCAAGGGGCCCAAGGAAGTCATCATTGAGGATCTGGACATATAACTCCACATCCATGTTGCCGTCGATGCGGACAATCCAACCTGGCCCATCAGCTGTCAGGCACCCCCATACCATGATGCGCCCTCCACCATGCTTCACCACCTTCTTCATAAACTTTGCATCAAAAGCTTCTCCTGGCATCCTCCAACAATACTGATGCCCATCCGAACCAAATAAATTGAACTTTGACTCGTCAGAGAAGATGACAGCATGCCAATCCTCAGTGGTCCAATGCACATGAGCTTTCACCCATGCCAGACGCTTTTCTAGGTGCATCTGGGACAAATAGGGCTTTGTGCGACATACATAGGCCCATAAGCCACACTGTTGGAGTCAAGAATGGATGGTTTCAGCGTTGACATGAGGAAAATGGGCCTGCTGAAGCTCGGATACATCACGAGCCTTGCCGGCAGCAAGTGTATGGACAGCGAAATGTGTGTCAAGCTTCATGAAGAGGCAAGGTCAACCAGTCTTCTGCTTGAGTACATAGTAGTCCTCGGATTCAGCATAGCGTTGAATGATGCACTGGACCGTAGTGCAATGGAGACCAAACTTTTGGCCAGTGGCTGTGTTGGTCATGCCAGCTGCTTTGTCTCGGCAGATACGAGCCTTCTTGGTTGGGCTAGTATAGACAGTCATAGCAAAGAGATGGCAGCAAGGGTGGAGAGTAAGTTTTGAGGACTTGGATGGGGTGGGGTGGCTCTATTGTGTTGGGGTGGTGGTCTTTTGTAGAGCTCAGCACCATCCAAATATGTAATGCACGCACTACTACACGTTGTTCCCCTCACCGCTGTGTAAATAATCAAAACATAAAAAATTTACTGCCTCAAATATGTACTCGACATCTAAGGCCATGGCCTTACACTATTTTGAAGATCATTGATATGTTGTTGTGTGTGGGAGAGCCAGTACAGCTAAAAAAACAGGTACATACATTACTTATTTGAGCCATTGTATGTCTAGTCCTCCGGGAATAGTGATCCTAAGGTCTTCGATGTCAGGGAAGCTCTCTGTATAGGAGAGCAAGATGGAGAAGAGATTCCGATGGGTGTCCAACAGGTGAAGACAAGCATGGAGTCTCTGGAATGGGCTGGCAAAGTCGATGAGACACATCAATGCAATGATGACACCCGAGGGAGTGTCCAATTGGGTTATATTACGACTTGACCTGGCCCCATTTATTTCTTTCCTCTCTTTCACTTAGCTTAGCCTCAATGGATCATCATCCATCTCGTCTGGCGTTACCCAGACTATTCTCGCATGGCACGTAGGTCACTATTCCCACAGACTGCATCATGTGTTTCATTTCCGACTAATGACTCCACTGTCATTGTCGCTTCGGGCCGTTCCGGCCACTTCTTTGTTTCATGATAATCACTGATTGACAGCTGCTTCTGATTGACACTGATCGACAGATCTGCAGCGGATATGACTCACTTTGACTCCTCCCGAGTCCTTACACTTCCCGAGTCATATCTCCCTTTTGTTCCTTGTTCTTACGATCGTTCCATAGAGTTCCATGACTTTCTATGGCTCGAGTATATAAACTGTAGTCTCTACACTTGTACTCCTTAAGCTAGAGCTACTC
>JBBPSV010000878.1:0-12881 GCA_038093795.1 Retiboletus fuscus
ACTGATCAATATGAATCTGACTTGACTGAAGATATGATGTTCTGATGTAATGAACACATGGCATAAACTTGGTAAATGCAATTACTGATGAAATGTAAATTTGACTTCACTGATGACATTATATTCTAACAGACTTGTGTTAGTAAGCACTTATCTGACAAACTGATTTGATCTGGGACACTGACTGACCTGACATTTCTGATATGACTGGTGTCAGTCATTTCAGTCACTGTCAGTCACTATCAGTTTAGTCAGAAAAATTGCCATCTTCCTGATGAAGTTGTCCAATTGGTTGTTCCTCAAACACCTTTCAGAACTGTTCATACTCTGCAGGGAGGGTGACTTCAGGTTTCTTGTTGAACTTGGCCTGTGCAAGCTGCATGGCTGAGGTTATCTTGGCAATGACAGGAGAACCTAAAGGGTAGAACTGTGATCCACACCATTGGATCTGACCTATGTGGTAGTGGTCATGAGCTCTCTGGCAGAACTTGTTCTCCGATTCTTCATCAAGGTATTTGTAGAGTTGGGCATGGCCAACACAGTTGACCTTGACTTGGCATGGGGAATTCCAGTTGAAGCTGGGTCTCTTGAAATGGTCGCTATATTCAGAGATAGCAATGTTGTGTTCCTGAAAAAGAACCTTGGATTGGTCGCAGAATTTGGGGATGTTGATTGTCTGTTTAAACCAGTCAATCTTAAGATTGGTGGAGCGGAGCCAGGGGAGTCCAAGGATAATGTTTTCACTTCCACAGGACATGACGTGGAAGAGAACTTTCTGGGTAATCCCTCCAGTGTTAGCATAGAGAGTACAGGTGAATCAGATGGCTCCATGGGAGTTGCTAGATTGGTCAACGTTCTGGACAGGGATGGGTTTCAGTAGTTGGGTAATAGGGAGTTTGTGCTTTTGCATGAAGTCCCAATCTATGCAAGAGATGTTGACACCACTGTCGATCAGGGCACGGGTGTCAATGGCTTTGAGGGTGTGCACAGATATAATGAGTTGGACTGGGATTTGCATCAATTTGTGAGTCTCAGATACTAATACATTGGCACATCTAGGAGGAGTCCACATTGACAGGGTCCTCCATTCTAAAAATCCTTTTGGGTGAAGGAAATCCTAGCTACCAACTTGACTTCATCATTGTCATCCTTGCAGTTGGCTAGCTCCAGGACTTCATCCTTCTTGACCTTTTGGGTCTTCTTGGAGTTCTTGGGGGAAGAGTTGTAGACCTTACACTCCTTTGCCATATGGCTGGTCTGGCAGCATTGGAGGCATTGGCCTTCCTTGAAGCACTTCTGCCATTCAGCTTCAGTGAGCTTGGGGGGAAGACAGACCACATCGACATCCATGGTGTCTGGGTCCTTGTCTTCCTTCTTGGAGTAAGTCAGCACATATGACACACCAGTTTCTTGTGCTGTTGAGCAATTCCATGAGCCTGTCAGTGGTGGGAGTTGAAGAGAGCCACCTTCTTGTACCAGTTGGTGACTTTAGTAGGGGGATTCTCCATTCAGAGAATGTTGAACATCAAGTCCTCAGGTATATCTGCAGAGTAATAGGAGACCAGAACCAAATCATTGGTAACTCCTGCAGCAGATACTTTGGACCTAAATTGGGCAGTGTAATTAGCTAAGGAAGGGGAAAACTCTCCCTTCTTTCCGGGGATCATTCACTTGGTGGTGAGCCAAGTGAGCATGTTGGTAACTGATTCTGAGTGGGAGAAAACTCCTTTGAAGTCAGTGACAAAGTTGGACCACTTCCCTAAGGAGAAGTCTCTGCCTGTGATCTTGGATTCTCTGAAGGTATTAGCCTAAGTGGCAGCCATATCTTTTTTCATGAAGGAAAGTGCATAGGCAATTCACCTAGCATTGTCATTGTAAATCTTGGCATTGATGGACAGATATAACTGTACCAATCGTAGCCAAGGCTTGGCTTTCATGAGGTTTCCATCAAAGTCATTGGGGACTCTGAGGCGGATTTCTGTGGGCTTAGTTCCCATTGTGGGAGTCTGGGGCTGGGCAGTGGGAGGTGCCATGGTTGGGAAGATTTGACTGCTTTGAGTGATCAGCATGGGCGATGGTGGGGTTGGGCTTCAAGGGATTACTGCTCCAGCTGAAAGCTGGTGAGACAGTAGTCTAGAGAGTTCTTGGGAATCTGCTTCCACTGAGGGAGAGCGTAGCTTGAGGTCAGGGTTATCAGAGTTCTTGGTGGAAACTTCTGAGTCTGATGTTTCTGGGGATTCAGTGACTGGTGGTTCTGTGGCTCTCCACGAAGTGGAGATCAGTGGTGGTTGTGCTGAGAGAGTGGGTCTACTGGATAGTAGCCACAACATGATAAGCTAGAGCTTTTGTTATGCTTGGCCTGGGTAGGGACAAATGTAGACTCAAGGGTAAGTTCTGGGACTAAGGAGTACCAGCATTCTTGACACTATGGTACAACTAGGACCTTTAGGCAAGGGATCTGCTCACAAAGAGCATGCTCAGCGTCGAAGGATATGATGAGTCCAAGGAGGACAAGTCTTATCCCAGTCTTGGGAGATCAAGCATAGGAGTTATCTCAAAGAATAGATTGAGTAGCTCCAGCTTAGGGAATACAAGTGTAGAGACTAGGGTTTATATACTTGGGCCATAGAAGGTCACAGAACTTTATGGAACAAGTGGGGAAACGAGGAACCAAGAGAGACATGACTCAGAGAAGCATAAGGACTCAGGATGAATCAAAGCAAGTCATATCCACTGCAGATCTGTCAATCAGTTGTCAATCAGAAGCAGCTGTTGATCAAAGATTATTATGAAACAAAGAAGCAAGTCAGAGTGACTCAGATGACAAGTGACAGCAGTGTCAATAGTCAGAAATGAAATGTGGTCCATGAGATAACTACCTACATGCTGCAAGAGTGGTCTGGGTGAGGCCAGACAAGATGGATAGTGATCCATCAAGGCTAGACTAAGAAAAGGAAAAAGAAATAAATGAAAGAAATAAATGGAACCAGGTCAAGTCATAACAGCAGTCAACAACATTCATCCCTTTTGGTGGTTGTGGCACAATGTCTCAGGTGTGTGCATTGTCAAGGCTTTTTAGCTTGGCATTGATTGCTTCATCCCAGTGTGCCCAATCCAGCCATTTCCAGGCTTCATTGACTGTGTGTGGTTCAAGCGCTTCCACCTCGGAAACTCCTGTGAACATCACATAAGTGATATTGCTATCATCCCATCTGTCACTGGCCATATCAGCTTCTGTGGCTGCACTCTCCCCCTCATTCTCATGTTGGCCCTCAAGAGCCATGCCACCTTTGTGACCATCTTGACTGCTGGTGAGCATGTTCAGGTAGGGTGATTTTGCTTGCAGGTGCACTGACTGGCACAGCTCAACAACCAGTGCTGGTGGTTTCATGTCACTGATAGTGGCAGGTGATCCATTTGATGGCAGGAGCTTGGAGCCAGCAGGTTCATCTTTTGGTAAGTCATTTTTTATACCACTATCCTTATTTTTGAGGTGCTGATCATTCTTTGCAGCTCCTTTACTCTCCCCCTTGATCTGTGGCTCATTATGCCCAGAGTTGTCATCCCAACACTTCTCAAATGAGATGTTGCACTCAACGATAATTGTGCATCGTTTCTCATTGTAGACACAGTGAGTGCTGCTTTCAGCATCATAGCCCATCCAGTGGCCCACTCACACTTGCACATCAAGTTTTGACCTGGAGTCATCATGAACCCACATGCATGCACCCCATTCTGGTAAGTTGTTTAAATTTGGCTTCTTCCTGGTCAACAGCTCATGTGGCATCTTGCTGTCTAGCACACACAACACTGTGCAGTTTTTAACCCAAACAGCATGCCCTAATGCTTCTTCCCACAGCATTTTCAGCAATCTGCTTGCATGTAGGACCATGCGCACCTGTTTGACCAGGGTGTGGTTGAGCCACTCAGCCACACTGTTGTGCTGCAGCATGTCATGTGTGGTGAGTTTGCATTCTGTCCCTTGAGATTTTAGGTAACAGTTGAATTCTTCACTTAGGTGCTCTCCACCACAGTCCAATTGCAAGTGTTTGATAATGGTGCCATGCTGCATTTTCACCCAAGTCAAATAGGACTTATATGCATTGAAGGTGTCCAATTTCACAGTGAGGAGGTAGAGGTGCATGTTCTGTGTGTAATCATCCATAAATGACATGTAGAATTTCTTGTGGCCAGGGGTTTGCACATCTGATGGTCCCCAGATGTCACTATGCACCTTGTCTCCAAATTTGTCACATCACTGTGACTCGCAGACATTGCCTATAGGTTTGCGGATCATCTTTCTGTACTCACAGGACATGCACTGACCCATTGTTTGATGCATAGGGTCCAGTTTAACACCTTTGACTATGCCCTTTGCAAGCATGTCACGGATCATGCTTGGCATGAGATGGGATAGCTGTGTGTGCAGTTCCTCCATGGTAAGCACATCGGGCGAGCTGGCAATACCTGCAAACAGCTGGCACATGGTGCACTTTACTCAGTATAAGCCATTGCTAATGGGGATCTTGCCCATCAGGCATTTCTGGAGATTGAAGATATGGCAGACCAATTCATGAAACAGTGCCACATACCCTACAGCTGCGAGTTTACTGATCAAGATAAGGGTTATGCCCATAGATGGTATGTACAGCACATTCTTCAAAAGGATTCATGCTTTGGTTTTCCCATTTGGTAACTCAATATAAAGGTCTCCGTGTCTGGTTGCATTGAAGGTATGTTATCAGCAGCCTGAATAGGTTTAGGCATGATGAAGGTGAAATTTATGAAGAGTTCACAGTACAGGACAGGTGCTGTGAGGCACCACTGTTGTATAACTCGACCATTGTGGATGGTGAGTTGGTGTGGGCAAGGACAGCAAATGGAAGAGTGGTAATGATGCTTTCCTTTTCAGCAATGGACTCGGAACTGTCAATGAATCATATGCTGTCAGGTTCAGCTTCCTTGGCTGCAATGTGCATGCCTTTCAATAGTTTCAAGCTCAAGTTCTTATTCTTTTTGCCCCTAGGTTTCCAACCCTTTGGTGCCTGGCCATGCTTTCCACTGCCTTCCTCCCAGCAGTCCTGCCCTGTGTGTCCCTTTCATCCACAATTATTGCACTCACCATTGAATTTCTTCATATGTCCCTTCCCCTTTTTCATGTCCACATTTAGAGCCATGTCCTCCTTTTCTGCTTTAGGCTTGATGCTACCCTACATGACAAATTGGTCATGTGCTTGGATGACCACATTCATGAGCTCTCCACTTGTCATCTGGCAGTTATGCCACTCCATATTTGATGAGGTGGAGGTAAGTATGGGGTTATAAGTGCTTGGCAGAGATGTGAAGATAATGTTGAACAGCTCAGTGTTGGAAATGGGGTGACCAATGGATGCAAGTTCTTTGCTGTAGAGACTCGTATGTCTCTAGTGTCGTAGTCCATGATTTCACCACCTCCTACAGACTATCCCTTGTTGTGTACACCCCATCTGGTCATCATTCACCTAGTCTGGTCCATCCTTCCTCACCTGGTCTCTTAGTCCTTTTGTTTGGTCTGTGTTGGTCACCTTTCATACCACTTACAAGTAGTTATTTTTACCCCTTTCATTCATTGTCATCATTTATTGCTACCATTTGTCATCACCTTCACTTTGTTTTATAGTTAGAGTTCGTGTTCCTTATCCCTGACAGTCCTGGGAAATGCCCAGACTATAAAGTCTTGTACCTTTGGTTTTCAAATACATCTTTTGACTTCTGAGGATCAAAGGATCCTTTCCACACATGCATGCATGCACATACTCATTGCCATCATCATCTCTGCCATCTTCCACATCACTCTCCCCTCAGACTCATGTGCCCAGACTATTGTATCTACCATTGGACTACCCTTCTCACTACCAGACTATCATTCTCTTCTCTGGACACATGTCTGGAATATCCTCCCTCCTGGACCATTCCCTTCTGGCACTTCACCTCCTCCTCAAACTCTCTTTGGAGACAAACCCATTGCACCTCTTACCTTTATACTACCTGGACTTCTCCATAGGAGCCAGGTTTGTTGTTCTTCAACTGGAGCCTACCACAAGGGGGTTCTAGAGGTGACCCAGAAAATTTTCATGGTCCTTTTCTTCATCCATTCCTGAGGTAACAACACCAAGGGACTTTTTTCTAATCCATCTGAGCCTTGATTTACCTTCACTCAACCCTCATCCATTTTAGCCATTTTTGGACTTACTACCACCACTTGTCACATCTTTTTCTGACATCCTGTCTTCTGAGACTGCTTTACCCGTTCATCCTGAACTTTAGAAGTTTTTCACAATGTTTCCATTTTCCCTGCATTCTGCTCTACCTGTAACTGGCCAGTCCATTTTTAGACCTTCCTTTTTCATACACCACCACCTTGACACTGATCCACTTGGCGCATCCTTCCATTTTCGTACATTCGTCTCTTTACCTGAAACTGCCAATCAGCACTGCCACCAATCTGATATGGCTAACCCCTTGTTTCAGATTCCATTTCCAGGGACACTAAACACACTAAAGTTCAACGGTGACAGTCTGAAACTGATCTGATCATTTTTGCAAAATATAGAGTTATTGGGTTCACTTGCCCAACTGTCTGACGAAGATCATATCCACGCCGCCATCAGATACGTGGACTATGATGAATCCAAGACCTGGGAACATCTACCCAAGGCCACTGCCATCCCCCGAGTATGGAAGTCATTCATTGATGCTGTCATTTCACTCTATCCTGGAACCAATGCTACTGACCAATACAGCCAAACTGATTTACAGAACATAGTCCAAGACTTCTGGACTAGACCTATCTGGACTATCAAAGTCCTAGGAGTGTTTTACCATGCATTCTTCAAGATATTAGCACCACTCATTGCTGCCAGACACATTTCCGAATTTGAATGAGATTCACTTTTATTAGTGCGTTTCCTACTGACATCATGAATCAGATCCGCTTCCATCTGTCTGTAACCAGACCAGACTTCCATCCTGACGACTGTCCCTCAATGGCAGACTCCTATTCCACTGCACAATTCATACTGACCAATTGCCATTTGCAGTCCAGATCACCAATGCTGACCATGCCCCATCTGTCAAGATTGTCACCATTGCTACCTGGACTAATGCTGTCACCACCCGGTCTATGTGTCTCACCTACTGGACTTCGTTCCCTGTTATTGTCACACATTGCTAATGCTCACCCGAACTCTGTTGCTAATGGTTCACAGGCCTGTGCATTTTGTGGTGCATCAGGACACTTCATCTGCAACTGCCTGCATGCCATCAAATACATTCACTTCAGTAAAGTCCTCAGAGGCATGAATGGCCATCTGTACCTGCCAGACCAATCACCAATCCCTCACCTACCAGGATGCTCCTGTATATGGGCATTCATCGATGCAATCTGTGCAGCTGAGTCTTCACAGACTGCTTTTACCTCACGTGCTCAGCCAATGCATGCAGCTGATAGTATCCATCCCTGACTGTCCCAAATGCTGACCATTCTGTAGACCACTCTCAGACTACTGTCCAAACTTCCATAGAGTCATCATCATTGAACTCAGTCTCCCTGAGGGAGGTCCCAGAACCACAGTCTGTTTCATCTGGATCCATTGTTGCTGACATATGACCATCTGTAACCCCCACAGCCATATCCACATCCATTCCTGTTGCACTGGTGGCTATCATGCCCAAGTACCCCATGGTCACAGTTTTATGACCATCATTTTCACCGACCAGTCTATTGTTACTGGATTCTTCTTTACCTTCATCGTCTTTACCTTCTTCATCATTACTTTGTCACTGGTCTTTGTCCATTCCCACTGAACCATCATCGTCATTGCCACCATCTTCGTTTCCTACCAGACTACCCTCACTGTCATCGTCTGTCATTTCATTACCACCGTATACTATCATACCATCATCATCTGTTACTGTTTCACCTACACCAACCATTTTACGTCAAATCTGTTCACCACCACTGCCATATACTCCTACCATCATTTCGTCATGGACCAATGTCCCTTGGACTGATGTTATCACTTTCTACCTGGTCACGTTGTTTATCATTTTCGTTATCATACTACTCAGTCTGATTGTCCTTTGCCTTGCTTTCTGGTCTTTTGTCACACCATGCACAGTCCAGCCACTTTACCTCTTACTACAATTCCTCAGCTGCACTTATCCCCTTTTGAATGCAGTCACCATTTGTTCACCCATCACACCCATGATGTGATTTATTTTTTTCCATCTGTTCGTTCCCATCCCACTTGACCTAGTCTGCTTACCAGTCTATGGCCAGGAGGCCATCAGCTAAGTCCTGCGGGGGGAGTATCGCTTACCTTTGTCACTCACTCATTTATTTCAAGTCCATTCTTGTTTCGCATCATTCTGTTCATTCAACACTGCGTCAGACTATAGACTGGTCTTATATGCTTTCATTGATCCTTGACTGGTCTTATCATACAACACACTGACCATCGTAACCTCTGTTTTACCCTGGGATTCGACCGGCAATACTATGCACACACTCGTACTTACTAAAAACCGAACCACAGACACTCAATACCATACACCACTGAAAAAGAAAAAGAACAAAACTATGAATAAAACAAACTATTATGCTGTTTCCTTTTCTTCCATGTCTCACCATGTATCTAACCCATGTACCTGCATTGCTTCGCACACATCCAGAGACACCATGCACTTTATTTACAATAGACCGAGCATCATACCAAAGACTGTCACAAGACTGAGGGCAGTCTGGTAGGTATAGATGACAAAAGCAGACTGATGAAGCCAAGCTGGGTGGTATCCCGTGTATTGTTCCCTTTCGTTATCGTTTTTCTTACTTACTTTCATTTGTATTACACTTTTGTTCACTTTACTTCAAGACTGGACAGATGATACATTTGACCAACTACTTGTACACACGAATGGACTAGACAATGACGAGAATGGTGTAGAGACTTGTATGTCTCTAGTGTCATATCCCACCATTTCACCACATCCTACAGATGGTTCATTGTCATGTACACCCCATCTGGTCATCGTTCACCTAGTCTGGTTTGTCCTTTCTCACCTGGTCTTGTAGTCCATGGTTAGTCCAGTCCAGTCTATTAGTCTTTTCATTCAGTTTGCGTCGGTCACCTTTCATACCACTTACAAGTAGTTATCTTTACCCCTTTCATTCATTGTCATCATTTATCGCTACCATTTATCATCACCTTCACTTCGTTTTATAGTTAGAATTTGTGTTCCTTATTCCTGACAGTCCTGGGAAATGCCCAGACTATAAAGTCTTGTATCTTTGGTTTCAAATACATCTTTTTTTCAGATCTTTTGACTTCTGAGGAAAAGGATCCTCTCCACACACACATGCATACATGTATCTATTGCTGTCATCATCCCCACCATCTTCCACATTGCTCTCCTCTCAGACTCACGTGTCCAGACTATCATATCTACCATTGGACT
This sequence comes from Retiboletus fuscus, assembly GCA_038093795.1. Lineage (NCBI taxonomy): Eukaryota > Fungi > Basidiomycota > Agaricomycetes > Boletales > Boletaceae > Retiboletus > Retiboletus fuscus. The sequence continues at coordinate 9,496 of JBBPSV010000878.1, forward strand.
ACCTTTTTCACTACCAGACTACTGCCTTCTTCCCTGGACACACATCTGGAATATCATCCCTCCTGGACCATTCCCTTCTGGCACTTCACCTCCACCTCAAACCCTCTTTGGGGATGAACCCATCACACCCCTCACCTTTTATACTACCTGGTCTTCCCCTTAGGAGCCAGGTTTGTTGTTCTTCAACGTTTTGTTGCTAAAGGCTTTACACAAGTCTTCGGGTTGGATTATGAACATACCTTTGCACTGGTACCTCACTTTGAAACAGCCAGGTTACTATTCACTATTGCATGCCAACAGAATTGGCTCATCCATGCATTGGATGTCATGATTGCATTCCTCTTTAGACAGCTTGATGAAGAGATTTATATGAAGCAGCCAGAAGGTTTTGTTCAACAGGGACAGGAGAAAAAAGTTTGCCAATTAAAGAGAGCAATATATGGATTGAAGCAAGCAGCACTTCAATGGAACAAAGCTCTACACAAGACTCTAGTGGACTTTGGTTATCACCATTCATATTCAGATCCAGGAGTCTATGTCAAGTTTGTTAAAGAAGATATTGTTGTTCTTATCATCTATGTTGACAACACCCTCTTCATGGGCAACAACAATACTCTCGTCCTCATGGAGAAAGCTATTTTCATGAAATGATGGGAATCACAAGACCTAGGTGAGATGAAGGAGTACCTCAACATGAGGATTACCAGGGACTGCACTGCCTGCACCCTGAGACTTGATCAAATCGAGTATATCGAGAAGATTATTAAGCGTTTTGGCCTAGAAAACGCTAAGCCTGCTAGGACACCTTTACCATTAGGCTATAACCCCTCACCAGCACCAGATGACTACACTGCCACATCTAAGCTACACACTGAATATCAGTCTATCATTGGTTCCATCCTATATGCTATGCTAGGAACCAGACCAGACATTGCATTTGCCATTATCAAAATGTCACAGTTCTCAGCAAACCCTACAGAGAAGCATAAGCTGATGGTGCTTTATATCATTTGCTACCTCCTTGGCACAAAGACACTTTGCTTGCCATACAAGGGGAGAATGCCAGACATGAAGAAAGGGTTTTTATCATACAGTGACACTGATTGGGCCAGAGACTTGGAGACCAGAAGGTCTACCACAGGCTACACTATCCAGTTCACAGATTGCATTGTCTCCTGGCTATCAAGACAGCAGAAGCGTGTAGTACATTCTTCTACAGAAGCTGAATACATTGTGATGACAGAAGTTGCAAAGCAAGTTGCATGGATTTGGAACCTCTTATCTGAACCTGGTTTCATGCTCAAAGCTGTACCACTTCTAGTGGACAACCAAGGTGCAATCTTTCTCACTTCAAACCCAGCTCAGGAAGGATGATCCAAGCACATTGGAATCTCATATCACTATATCTGAGATGCCATCCAGGAGTTTGGAGAGATATCCTTGTTCTACGTTCCAACACAGGAACAACTTGCAGATATCTTCACAAAGAACCTCACATGGCAGAAGTTTGAACTGAACCACACTCACATCGGACTCATCCCATATCCCAAATCACAATTGAAATAGTGAGGAGGAGTATCAGAAATCATGGTATTCTTATCTTATCTTTCTTATCATCTACCATGATTCTAGACAGGCCTGGCCAGAGGCCATTGACACTATATCAATTACTCATCATATATGACATCATAGATAACAGATATCTTATTGTCCAATAGGATGACAGCTGACTGAGAAATGTCTTGGCATTATCAAGACTATTTCCAATACATTACAAATGTATTACACATATGGTCCATGACATTCTCTAATGTTTCATGGACTTACCTATTACGATAGAGATGTACATACTGTACATACATACAGACACGATATCCTATAAGTAGGACGTGTCTTCACTCTCATAATATAAGTCTTATTCCTACTTGGAACCCAGTCAGCTACTCAAGACTCTGCTATATGCTTTACAACAACTCACTCTCCTAGAAATGAGTATCTCCTACTTCAGGCCCACTCTTTTCCTTTGTTGCCCTCAGCTGTGCACATGGAATTACCTGTGGTGTTTCCATAGGAAGCTTGGCAGAGCGGTTATGCAGTGCATCGCCAGGTGGGACAGATACAAAAAGTTCTGAATCCTCAGAAATTTGCAAATTGCAAAATTGTGCTAGCAAATTTTCAAGTTCTTGGCACTGGGGAGTCAGCCAAAGTGTTCTCCTGGAGACCCTTTGAGAATCCCTTGCAGTGGGCTCCAGTTGAAGAGATTGAAAGCTCAGAGGACCTGCAGGAACAAGTGTTCCAGCCTGAGCTAGAAGAAAGGGGGTCTGAGAGTATGATGAGTTCATCCCTAAGGGATTCTGACAAATGGGGAAGGTCAGGAGGTGACTTCAGGAATTTTACCCAGCAGAAATGGTAAACCCGAATGAAATCCAAGTTGGAATGGAGTTGAAGAGAATTTTCCAGAATTCCTATGTGCAGAATTTGTATCTGGAATTACAAGCAATGAAGGGGAGATGTTGAGTGACAAGTTGGAAATGTTGGATGATGCATGGTGATGATGGATGATGGACAGTGACAATAAGAGACTTAGACGATGGAAAATGTGAGTGAGCAAAGCTGAATTACAACTCTAGGTATGAAGTACTTATAACATGACCCAATCTGGATGTTAATGTCCTTCAAAACCTAAAGCCAATGACATATGGACAAAATGGGATGATGTCCCTGGATACATATAAATAGAATAGGAAGTGAGGTAAGTGAATGTCAGGTTGCACCCAAATGGTGTGAAGTGTCCATTTTGAGGTCACATGATATGTAAACATGTGAGGAAATGTGAAAAGGACAGTCTGAATGAAGTATGGAATTTCTATAACAAACCCAACTTACCACAGAATTTCGGGTCGACTTACTGAGCATTTGGAATTTATGAACAGCGATGGGAACAGCCAGACCACAATCAGGATTTGAGGGGAGCGTTCTAGAAGACAAAGAGATGCTGTGAAAATGTAGGGGAAAGAAGGATATAAGTGTAGAGAACTATTGTTCTCTATATTGCCCAAGTCCTTTCTGTGCATCTCAAGCTCTATCCATTCCAATCCATATCAAGCCAAGTCATTCCATGTATATGGTAGGTCAATCCAGTGTCTGTGGTAGGTCTGGTTCATACTGGTTTGACTTCTCTCTCTCTCTCTCTCTCTCTCTCTCTCTCTCTCTTTGACATCCTCATGTATTTCACTGCACCTTTGCACATGGTTCAGACTATACAGTGACCTCAAAAACCCTTTCCATAACTAACCTTGACAGCAGTGCACGAAGCACACTGCCAGACACTGTGGGAATTTTGCTTAGCTTTGGTGGGGTTATAAATAGTACTCACTCTTGGCTAC
>JBBPSV010000879.1:0-12879 GCA_038093795.1 Retiboletus fuscus
GAATCAATGATTTGACTGAGATCCTAGTTACCATTTCAAAAGCTCAAAAACCCTTTCCATGACATGGCTGTTTTATAAGGAATGTATCTCAATGGTATGTAAACTGAATCACATGACCTAGGGGGCAATTTTGTAGCCAAGAGTGAGTACTATTTATAACCCCACCAAAGCTAAGCGAAATTCCCACAGTGTCTGGCAGTGCACTTCGCACACTGCCGTCAAGGTTAGTTATGGAAAGGGTTTTTGAGGTCACTGTAGGTATGGTGTGATGTGGTCTAAGCAATCACTATCAACCATCCAGTGATTCTTGACAATGTTGAATCCTTACTTCTGAGGATGTATATTCCTAGGTAATAGTCAACATCATAGTTATCATTCCAATCATTGTAAGCAGGGACAGAAGAACCACTTATGCCTCAATCCACTCCTATTCCACTCTAGATACTTCTATCACCTTTACCTATATTCCAGGAGACCTCCCTTGATGTTCCTCCACATACTCCACTATACCCTACTATAGACTATGTGAGTACTGACCTTGACTCTTTTGAACAGTTCTTATTCTCAATCATTTTCAATTGAACTATGGCACTTTCATCCATCTCTGAGTTCAAGATCAACTCTTCCATCCCATCTTGCATTCCTGTTCTTACTGGAGCTTCTAACTATAATCTTTGGACTTAGCTTATCTGCAGTGCCCTTAATGTCATAGGCACTTACTCATAGGTCTCTGGAGATACCACTTATGTTGGACTGGTTAATGCCAACCCAGCCAGACTACTCATGAATAGACTCAAGTGGAAACAGCACAATGCTAGAACACTAGGAATAGTTTACCTATCACCAGAACTACAGCATCTAGTCACCTGGGACTATATAGCCCAAGACATCAATAAAATTCACATTAACTTTCCATCCCTGGCTAAAGATCTTTGGGACAAGCTAGCCACTCTATATGGCACCACTGGAGTTGCAGGCCAGTTTTATTTGTTTAAAGAAGCTATGTCTCACCACATGAACAAGAGAAGCAATATATCACTGTGGTGAACAAGATCCAGAAGAACATCAATGATATGGCTGTTGCTAGATTAGACCTCAAGGATCAATTCTGGGCCATATTTATATTAGCCCAACTACCAGGATCATGGGCCAATTTCTATCTACCATCACTCAAATGACTGCTCTTGCAAATTTTAAAGTTGAAGAGATCATACCAAAGATTGCATTGGAATTGCAACTTCAAGGTGCTACTAGCACTCCTTTCATCTCTCACACACATCATGTTCAGATCCAAGATAGCCTGGAGGCACATAGGACCAACATCATTCAATATAGTCCACCACCTTTGCAACAACAACTCTGGAACAATCAAGTACAACCTCATAGAGGAGGTTACCCCACTCAAGGGATCAATCAAGGAGGGAGACAAGGGCAAGGTAATGCTAGAGGCACTACTCACCCATATCAATAGGATCACTCTAATGAGCAAGCTGCCCACAATAGGCAGAACTTCCAGACATGCCAGCAAAAGTGTGGTAGAGGTTGAGAAAGAGATTGAGGACAGCATAGCTATGCACAAGCACACAAGGTTGATGGATTCACCCATGTCATAGAGTATGACAGGAGGTATGATGAAGATTACACTGAGCAGGACTTTGAGTTACCAGCTTAGGCCTACAAGTTCAACAATGAAGATATTGAATCAACTACTACCACTGCCAGATGGGGAGATAGGAATGATGAAGATGAAGGAATGGGGATAGCATTAGAATCATCTCTGATTGAAAAGCTTGGGCTTCCTAGACCTGTCAAGCACTTTCAGAACAACTCCACCTTCTACACCAAAGCACCCTGCTAAGGACTTTGAGACTTTCTTGCCAGGAGTTGGAGTTCAAAGAGGACTTTTATGGAGATACCCATTGCAAAGTGAATGGAGGATGGAAATGGGACTATCATGGCTCATAATACAAACATTGTCTGTGATATAGAGGAATTCCTGATCACAGGATTCATAGAACCATTCAAACTTGTATTGAAAAAAAGAGTTGAAAACAATGTATGAATCAGCAGCTTGTGGGAACTGATCACAAAGGTTCTGCTCTAATCCTGGCTGCAAATCTTTTGTGTACCAACCTCCTGTTACACTTTGCCGTGGGCTAGGCATGATCTCAAAGGAGTCAAGCAGACGTTAGTGTCAGAAGCTTGGACGACGCAGAGTACCTCTAGCCATGGTGCTACTAGAGGGCTTCCCTTGCTGTGGTAGCAAAGGGTGGACAAAGGCGATAGAGATCAGACGATGTCTGCAAGAACTCGTGGATCGAGAAGATCAAGCTTAGAGTTACAGGTCGAGTGCTATGGTTTAAATAGGGGAGCTGTGGTAAAGAGATAGAATGGAATGGAACATTGGAGAACACTGATGAGTCAGGCATAGAACTTCGTAGAACACTGAGGAACAAGGGTGAGTCAGTATATATGAGTGCATGAGTAATACAAAGATCAAAGATGTCGCCTGGTGGGGCTCGAATGGCGAGACGACGGTGTACAAAGCGAAAGGTAGGCATAAAGTAGTAGACAAGGGAAAGGAAAAACGTAACATTACCCCCCCACGAGGGTCAAGACACTATTGCAGACATTTCACAGGTCACATGCCCCCATAGCAGGTGAACCGGTCACGTTGGCGAAGGCAGTGTCATCCCAGATGTCGTTATCCACTTCCAAGTCCAGGTCTGGAAAGTGGGAGTGGCGGCGAGGGCAGCTGGGGACCATGCACCAGGTGCCACGGGTGCGGCGAGGTCTGTGGTAAGAGCGATGGGGTGAGGAAGGGTGTGACGAGTGTGAGGAGGTGGGAGAGGTAGAGGGCAAGGGTGGCAGAGGAGCGCAGTGCAGAGGGCACTGTCGCTGAGAGTGGCCAGGACAATGTTACGCTTCGCCGTAGGCTAGGCGTGATCTCAAAGGAGTCAAGCAGACTGGGGGTCGGAAGCTTGGACGACACGAAGAACCTCTAGCCATAGTGCTACTAGAGGGCTTCCCTTGCTTTTTGAAGGCGAAGGGTAGAACAAAGACGAAGGCAAAGTAATCAGACAAAGTCCGCAAGAACTCGTTAGATTGAGAAGATCAAGCTTGGTGTTACAAGTCGAGTGCTACGGTTTATAAACGAGCCAAGGTAATTGAGTAGAACTGGGTGGAATACCATAGAACAAAAGATGAGTCAGACGTGGAACTTGGTAGAACGCTGAGGAACAGTGGTGAGTCAGCGTTTACAAAGCATGGAAGTCGGGAGAATGTCTAAGAACGTTATGAGTAATACAGAGGTAAAAGATCGTCATCGGGTGGGGCTCGAACAGCGAGACGACAGAGTTCAAGGCAAGAGGTAAGCATATGGTTAAAGGAAGTGTAGCAAAGGGGACGAGATAGGGGAAAAACGTAACAGACAGAAACAGTGGCAAATCGGACACTGATAGACCCCACATTGGACACACTGGTGACTGAGGTGGTGACACTGGAAGCAAGCCTTGTGAAAGCAAGGATGGGACGGGGGAAGGGGAGTGTTACCAAAGTTACCAGTCCACTGGGCCTCAGTGTGGTCAACGACATTGAGTTCTTCAGAGTTCAATGGAGAAGAAGAGGCCGAGGGGGTGGCAACTGAGGTAGAACCTAAGTGGGTGTAATGAGCGAGGTCCTGGAGGTAATGATCCAGGTCATGCATGAAGTCTAACATGCTGAGTTGGTAGAATGCGAGGAGGAGGTTGGTCTCCAACTCCATCTGGATGTGGGATAGGGTGTGGTTGTGGAAGGTGGCATTGGTGTCAGAAGAGGCGGAGGGGGCATGTGCTATGGTGGTGAGGCAGGCCACCTGGAGGGAGGCAAGATAGAGGGAGTGGAGTGCTGACCCGTAGTCAAGATGCACTCCAATGGGGACAGCGTATCTGGGGTCCTGGAGGAAATGTAGGAGAGTGTGAGATTCAGCATCAGTGGGGAGATCAGGGTATACCCGATGGGCATGTTTGGGGAGGTCTATGGATTCAATGGTACCTAGGTAGGCAGTGAGGCAGACAGGGGGTTCTGCAAGTTCGGGAATGGAGATAGCAGGTCGGCTTTCCCAACTGGGGGTGGCCACACAGGAGGTGGGGGAAGAAGTGTCGTCGACGATCATAGCGTGGGGGTTCAGAATGGAAGGAGGCATATGGTAGGAAGGAGAAGAAGAAAGACTTGGGATGCTAGAAGGCATAGGACAAGAAGTAGAAAGGCCAGGCTGAGGAGTTGGATCGGGGTAAGCCTCTCCATCGGAATGGTCGGAGAGGGTGAGAGAAGAGACAGTATCAAGGACAGAATCAGTAACAGATTTGGGAGGCAGTGAACTAACGAGTCGGGAAGGAACAGGGAGAATGATTTTGGGGGCATTGGAATAGGGCATGGTGTAGTAGAGGAGGGGTTGTTAAACGGACTGAGGTGGGAAGTCCTTGGGATGACGCTTCTTATAGGCAGTTAGGAGGAGTTTGGAATTCTTCAAATTCCGCTCAGGTTCCCAAGAGTCATCCTTTGCTGAGTATCCTTTCCAACGGATCAGAAAGCACCATCAGGAGAGTGGTCCCTGATGATGAAGGATGTGATCCACAAGGTATTCCTCTTCTGGGCCCACATGGTCAGGAGGGGGTCGGGGAAAGTTCAGACCATGGACAGAAGTTTCCTTGGCAGGGGAAAGAAGCAAAGCATGGAAGACAGGGTGCATTTTCCAGGTTTTGGGGAGGTGTAGATGATAAGTGATAGGAGAAAGAACCTTGGTGATTTCAAATGGCCCCTCGCGTTTTGGAAGGAACTTGGGATCTTTTTGAAGGCAATGGAGGTTCCTGGCTTCTAACCAGACCTTATCTCCTAGGGTAAAGGGTTTAAAATGCTGTCTAGTTCTAGAGGCCATAATTGCCCTGGCGAGTTCGTGGGCAGCTCGGACTTCATCCCTAGCCTTAGTGAGTTGGGAGAGTCGGAGTTCTACTGTGGGTAGATTGGAGGATGAGAGGATGGAAGGAAGGGGTTTCAGCTCATAGCCCATTTGGAGGAAGAACGGAGATTGGTTGGTGACAAAGTGGGGGCGGTGGTTATGGGCAAATTCGGCGAAGGTCAAGAGTCCTGTCCATGAGGTGGGGTTGTCTCCACAAAAGATCTGAAGGTACGTTTCAAGTTCTTGGTTCGTCCGTTCAGTCTGCCTGTCGGTTTGCGGGTGATAGGCAGTGGATAGGCAGAGATCGTAGTTCAAGATTCTCCCCATTTCTTTGGCAAACACTGAAGCGAATTGGGGTCCCCTATCAGAGATGACTCAGTCAAAGAGCCCGAATCAGCAGTAAACCTTATGGAAATAGAGAGAGGCGATGTCAGCCGCAGACGTGGACTTAGTACAGGCAGAATATTGCCCCTTTGAAGGCCCGATCCATCCAAACCACTATGGAGTCCTTTCCTTTGGAAGTTGGGAGGTCAGTGATCAAGTCCACCGAGATGTCTTGGAAGGGATGAGATGCGGAAGTAGCAATAGGAGTTAGAGGTGGGGCTCCAGGGTGGGTATTAGCCTTGCATTGCTGGCAGACAGCGCATTCTTCCATGTAATTTCAGACGAAGGACACTAGACCAGGCCACCAGAACTCTGTGGAGACCAACTGATGAGTTTTGAGGTACCCTGGATGTCCAGCGGTTTCATGATCATGGCATCTCTGCAGGATTTCCCTTTGGAGGTCTCCATCCAGAGGGACATATACACGGTCTTGGTAGGTGAGTATCCCTTCCTGGTTTCACCAATCGGAGAGCCAGGAATGAAATGTAGCAGGAATGTTTTCGTCAACGGCCTGGAGCAAGGTCAGGGCAAATGGGTCGGTGGCAGAGGCCAAGTGGATTTTGGTAGAGAGGGCGATATCAATTATGTTAACAAAGAGAGACAGGGGAAGCAGGGTTACAAGGGAGTTGTCTGGGGCATTCTTTGGGAAGTGGTCTGTTTGTCGGGAGAGGGCGTCAGGACCAGCTAATTGCGATCCTGGTACATGAATCAATCTGAGGTCAAAATCCACTAGGTCAAGCAACCAACAGGCTTGCCGTTGGTTTAGGGTGTGGGGTTCTTGGAAGTAGGTGAGGTTTTTATGATTGGTGAATACTTGAACCTGGTGGGAAGATCCTCGTAGGTAGTGGGACCAGGTTTTGAGCGCTTGGAGTACGGCCAGGAGTTCCTGATCATGGATGTCATAGTTTTGTTGGGCTGAGTCAAAGCTTTGAGAAAGGTAGGAGCAGGGATGCCATTCGCCATTGGGATCTGCTTGGAGGAGAATTCCTCCAGAGGCATAGAGAGAGGCATCAGTGGCAATGGTGAAGGGGGCTGAGAGGTCTGGGACACGAAGGACCGGTTGGGAGGCAAACCACATTTTGAGTGAATCGAATGTGGTTTGGCAAGGGTCGCTCCATGACCAGGTAGTGGATTTCTTGGTTAGGTCGATGAGGGGTCGGGCAATTGTCAAGTAATCAGGGATGAATCGGCAGTAAAAGTTGGTGAAACCTAAGAAGGATCGAACTTCCTTCACTGAGGTGGGAGTGGGCCAATGGGCAATTCCGTCTAGTTTGGTGGGGTCCATAGCAATTTCATCTGGATGGATAATCATCCCTAGGTATTCGACCTCATCTCAATCGAAGAAACATTTCTCAGGCTTCAAATGGAGATGGAGTTCCTCCATTCATTGCAATACTTGGTGAGTTCGTTCTGTGTGCATCTGTTGATCTGGGGAGAAGATGAGGAGATCGTCCATGTAAATGAATAACCATCCCTCCACAATGAGGTCTCGGAATGAGTCATTCATAAATCGTTGGAATGTGGGGGGGGAGTTAGTAAGTCCAAAGAACATGACATTGGGTTCAAACAATCCCCAGTGCATGATGAAGGCAGCTTTCCACTGGTCTCCTTCCTTGATACAAACATTGTTATACCCCCATCAGATGTCCATCTTGGTGAATACTTTCGCTCCTCGAATTCGGTCCATGAAGTCTTGGAGGAGGGGGAGTGGATATACATTGCGGATGGTTTGTTCGTTCAGTCATCGATAGTCCTGGGAAGGGCGTAGACCAGGTTTCTGCCCAGGTTGAGCCTTCTTCTTGACGAAAAAGAAGAGAGAAGCCTGAGGGGATTTCGACGGGGAGATCTTTCCAGAAGCTAAGTTCTCATCTATAAACTTGTCTGTAGCTTGTCGTTCATCAGTGGAGAGGGGGTAGATTTTGGCAATATGGGGAATAAAACTCTCCTTGAGATTAATGGCATGGTCATAGGAACGAGATGGGGGAAGCACATTTGCGGCCTCTTCGGCAAAGACTTCCTTATATCTGAGGTATTCTTCAGGAAGCGAGGAGGCCACCAGCATGTCAGGGGAGAGCGCCAGGGTGGATGCTATGGAGAGGTGAGAGATAACAGGAGCTGGGATGAATCGCGAGCCACATCTAATAATTCGGTTGATGGTATACTGGTCATGGGCTCGGGTTAGGAAATTGTATTCATCTTCCCATCCGTTGTAGGCATAGAGACATTCGTCCTGCACTGAATTGACAAAAACGTGATGAGGTGGTGGTTTCTAAGGGACAATGAGTTTTTCTTGACATTGGTATGCCCCTTGATGAAGGGAAAAGAGGAGTTTGGATTTGTCGGTGGTCTCAGCAATCCACAGGGTTCTCTTTTCCCAGTCTATGGTGGGGTTGACCTTTTGAAGCCACGGGATCCCGAGGAAGAGGTTATCCTTACTCAAGTGCATGACATGGCAAGAGATCCAATGTACGAGTCCCTCAGTGGAGATAAAAAGGTCGGCTGTATACTAGATGGTTCCTTTGTTATTGGCGGTTCCATCGGTGTTCTTGGTGTAGACTGGGTGGTCAAGTTTAGTCAGGGGAATTTTGTGTTTCTTGGCAAAGCCCCAATTGAGACAGCAAACATTGGCTCTGCTGTCGACTAAGGCTTGGGTGTCAACAGTTTGCAAGGTGTGCGAAGGGATAATAACTTGTACTGGAATTTGCATGGATTTCATAGTAGAAGTTACAAGTACTGAAGCACTAGGGGATGTAGATGTTGAAACAGGTCCCCACTTTAAAAATCCTGGGAGAAGGCAATTCTTTGAACAGCTACCCCTTCTTCATCTTCATTAGCATCATTGGGGATTTCTTCTAACTTGGGAAGGTCTGAGGTGGTGATTGCCTTGACTGCGGGTTTCTTTCCTTTGGAGAACTTTGGGCAATTGGTTGAGAGGTGCCCCCCTTCTTGGCATCAAAAACATAAGTTGTCCTCAATGTAGCGTTTTCGTTCTGCGGGGGTGAGCTTAGGGATGGGGGAGGTACAGATGGCATCTACTTCCATGGCATCCAGGTCTGGGGTAGCTGCTTTGGGAGCAGAAGGGATCCCATGAAAGACTTTTCCACTTCCTCATTTCACAAGATCCCAGGCTCGTTCTTTCATGGCTATGAAGTGAGCAGCCTTAGTATACCAGTCCTCGATTTTGTCAGGAGGGGTTTCCATGCTTTGAATCTTCCACATGAGAGGCTCAGGGATCCCTATGGCATAGTAGCTGATAAGAACGTTGGCATCGGTGACTTTTGAGATGGCGACATAGTTTTGGAAACAGGCAGTACATTTGGTGAGAGAAGGGGAGCAGTCACCATGCCTGTTCTTGATCATCTTGGTGGTCACAAGCCAGTGAAGGCTGGAGGCAATGGTGTCCTTTCAGATGAAGGACTTAGAAAAGGAGTCGCAAAAGTCAGCAAAGGTTCCCAGGTTGAGCATGGTCTAAGCAAGGATCTTTTGTCTAAATGTGGCAGCCCAGACCTTGGCTGATCCTTTTTTCATAAAGGATAGAGCATAGGCTACCTTCTTGGCATTGGTGTCATAGACTTTGGAGTTTACTGCTAGGTAAAAAGTGATGGTTCCCAGCCAATCCTCGGTTTTGGTGAAAGATCCATCAAAGTCTTCAGGGGTTCCAAGGCGGAGCTCGGTGGGTTTGGAAGTTGGAGCAGCTGGCATTGCTGGGAGAGCAGGAGCGATTGGTGGGGGTGGGTAGGAAAGGAGAAATCCTCTGAAGGGGGAGTTATGGGCTTGGGGGGTTGGCGAAGGTGGGGTTGGTTCCCTGGGGATAGTAAGCCCAGAGGAGAACTGGTGTCGAAGGGTAAGCTCTTCTTCAGGTCTGAAGAGAGTATTGAGGTCTAGGTCCAGGTTGGTATCCAGGGAGGATGCAGTGTCTTGGGGGGCTTCTGACTCAGATAAGTCGGTAGGAGGGGGGTCCTGAGGTCTGGACCAGCAGGGGTTGATGGTGGGGCGTTGGGACGCTATGGTTGTTTGAGGGTCAAGGATTTGAGGGATCTGCTCATGGAGAGCATGCTCAAGAATCAAGTGAAATTAATGGAGCTACGACAGAGGTAGTCCACACAAGAAGAAAGCTTGATCTTTTGTTATGCTTTGCCATGGGCTAGGCATGATCTCAAAGGAGTCAAGCAAACATTAGTGTCGGAAGCTTGGATAATGCAAAGTACCTCTAGCTGTGGTGCTACTAGAGGGCTTCCCTTGCTGTGGTAGTGAAGGGTGGACAAAGGTGATAGAGATCAGATGAAGTCCACAAGAACTCGTGGATTGAGAAGATCAAGCTTAGAGTTACAGGTCGAGTGCTACAGTTTAAATAGGGGAGCTGTGGTAAAGAGATAGAATGGAATGGAACATTGGAGAACACTGATGAGTCAGGCATAGAACTTCATAGAACACTGAGGAACAAGGGTGAGTCAGCATATATGAGTGCATGAGTAATACAAAGATCAAAGACGTTGCCTGGCAGGGCTCGAATGGCGAGACGACAGTGTACAAAGCGAAAGGTAGGCATAAGGTAGTAGACAAGGGAAAGGAAAAATGTAACACCTCCTAGGTATCTCAGCATGGGTGACACAGACCTTAACCAGTTTCTTCTTAGCCCATCTCCATGCAGCTTGATGAGATTGTAAAATCCATTGAAGTCTCTCATCTTCTTGCAGAATACCTTCAATTTCTGCAAGCTTGGTATTAAGTCTCTGAACTTCTTCCCTAACATGTTCACTTCATCTAGTGAGAGCATCTGTCTCCTTCTCCTGATCTGCAATCTTTGTTAGTCCATCAACATATAATTGATAGTAAAAATGTTGCACCTTGAAGTGCTGACAATGGTACTCATTGAACTGCCTATTCCACTCTCTCTGCATTGGTACTTCACTCATCTTGAATCTCTGCTCAGTGTTATGATCCAGTCTATACTATTACTTTTTCCTTCTACTTAGCACTGTTAGCACAAACCTTCATTCTCTCAGACTTCAGTCCATTCTATCTGGTGTAATCCAGATTATCTCTTATGGTATGATAGGCTTTACCCTTTCAGACTTCCTTTTCATTTCCAACAACTGACACTGCTATAGAAACAACAGAAAGCTCATGGTAACTTTCCTATAGGTGAAGGGTATGTTTGTTCATCCCTATAAGGAGGTCTGAAGACAAAGGTGGAATGCTGGATAGAAGTGGTCCAAAAGAAAGGAGGTCTGAAGGTAGTCCAGACTGGGGGAGGGTAATCCAATGGCATAAGTAATAGTCCAGACTCATTAGTCCAAGATGGGAAGTAGTTGGTGACAGCAAAGACAATGGAGATGTGTGGATAGATGGATATGCAATGTAGAACAGTTGAAAAGTGTATTTCAAAACCCAAGATACAAGACTTTATAGTCTGGGCATATCCTAGACTGTGAAGGGTCAACATGTAAACAATGTAAGAACTCTAAAATGCAGCTCAGATGTGATATAATGTATAACAATGGAGAAAACATAAGTTCAAGACCAAAAAGGGGTATATTGAAAGTACTACAAAGTGGTAAAGCAAATCTGACATGGACTGGACTAAGACAACATGGACCAGATTGACTTGGACAGACTTGGATAGACTTCAGGCTGGCATGGACAAACCAGTGTAAACAATGAAAATTTGCCTCAATGGACCTATGAAGGACTCTGGTTGGAGTAGTCCAGTCTGGAGGTTGAAGGATATTGAAGAAGGACAATGATATATTTGTTCCTAAAGGGATTCTTCAATAAAGGAATGTGGGAGATGTGTTCAAGTGATGATTCCCAGCAAGGAAAGCTTAGTCTGAAGGTATTCTGGACTGGAAAGTTGATAGGAATGATTGGTCCGAAGGTCTGAACTAAAAAATGAGTGATTAGAAAGTCATGAATGGTCAAGAATAGTGATTTTGGGCAATGATAAGCAATGGAGATTATGTGGTGAGATTCCAATGAGACAGAAACTGCATTAGGTAATCCTAGGTATGTGATTTAAGCAGTCCAGAGAAGTCCAGACCAGTACTAAGTGATGTATGAAGTAAAAGGAAAAGTCTTAATGAATGAGATAGACTCTAACAAAGTCTGTAAACATTCAAGGAGATTACCATAAGATAGGAAAAGTCCTTGATATTATCCAAGAGTAGCCCTGAACTGAAGGAAATGAGTCCAGAGCTTTGAAATAAAAATTATGGACTGAACATTGGACTTGAAACATCAGACTAAGGATTAGGATGTCAGACTGGAAATGGTAGACTTGGACTGCAATGGACTATAAGGAATGGATGCATTTATGGGATTGTAAGCACAGGGGAATCCAAACCTCCACACTGGATAGACATTGGATGTGTTCCTATACAAGAACAGAGATTCTCTGATCTCTATACTGCTATCATTGTCTATTTGGGTCATTCCAACCATGCATCTGTTTCATGTACATCTTTGATTGACAGCTGCTTCTGATTGACAGATTCACAGTGTCATGACTTGTTCTGACTTATTCCCTATTCAATCTGCTCCTACTGAGTCATGTCCCTTTCCTTCCTACTCTTCCCAAGCATTGCATAATACTCCATCAGCTTCTATGCCATTTATATATATGTAAACTGTAGTACTAGCACCTGTATTGCTTAAGCTAGAGCTACTCAATTTACACTGTAAAAGCTCCTACACTCAAATCTCTCCCAAGACTGGGATAAGAATGTCCACCTTGGACTCCTCAGAACCTTCATCACTGAGCATGCTCTTCACAAGCAGATATCTTGCTTCAAAGTTCTTAGTTGCACCATAGCAAGCCTTCACTAGTGCTCTCTAGTCTTAGAAGCTATCCTGGAGTCTATGCTTAACCTTACCCAGGCCAAGCATAACAAAAGTCTAGCTTACCCTACCAAGGCCACCATCAAGTAAGGCCACCATTTCATCATCATAGAAATCAGGACTCTCTCATCCTCTAATCTTCACCTCATGGAGAGCTAAGGCTTCTATGCCAGAACTCATCTTGGAATCATCTGACTCTGAAGTCTCTACTGAAAACTGGGATAACCCAGACTTAGACCTAGACCTACAGTTCCCCTCTAGGGACAAGGAAACCACTGAACTCTCTAGACAGTTATCCCACCAGCTTTCAGCAGGAATAATCTTTACCTAAGAACCCACTCTGCCATCACTGACACCCATTGCTCAGACTGGGAATATTGTTCCCATCACTGCACCTGCAATCCAGAATCCTCAGACTCCCATTATAGGAACTAAACCCACCAAGATCCATCTTGGAGTCCTGGAGGACTTCAACAGAAACCTTATGAAGGCACTCCCATGGTTGTGCTCAGTACAAATGTACCTTTCAATCAATACCAATGTTTACAGTGATGATGTGCAGCATATCACTTATGTAGTCTTGTTCATGAAGAAGGGAATTGTTACAATCAGTACTCTACAACGTCCCAATCCTAACAGATTTCCACTAAGTCCTTATATCTTATCTTATCTTCTTATCGCATCAAACGGATGCTCACATGCCATCTAATCATGGATGCTTT
>JBBPSV010000880.1:0-12862 GCA_038093795.1 Retiboletus fuscus
GGAAGTCTACGAACGTCGCTGATGAACCTACGAACTACCTTACGAACTTTAGACAAGCCTTACGAACTTCCTTACGAACTTTAGATAACCTCTCTCTCTCCCTCTCCTGCACACACGCCGATGACGCAACAACGACAACGGTCAGGTGACAACGGCAACATACGACGCGATGAGGACGACAATGACAAACGATGATGACATGACGACAACGACGACCGATGACGCACGCAGCGACAACAACGGTCGGACGACAACGACGCCATGTGGCACCACGACACGACAACAACAAATGATGACGACGACGGTGACGCCGACTGGTGACACGACGAGGACGCGACCTCGACGAACAATGTGGCTCTGCAATACAACAGCATGCCACGATGGGACAACGACGCAATGGCACAACGAGGATGCATCCAGACGATGACTCGAAGACAGTGACGCGACAGTGGGGTGATGCCGAGTGGCGACACAACGACGACGCGAGACGCACGACAACAACACTGACAATGACACAACGACGACGACGACCGACACGCCAACTACCATTTTTTGTCATTGCTTTTGTCTCTTACTCAAATAGTTGAAGTATATACGGTGTTTTATTTTCATTATTCGAAAGTTCTAAAGCCGGAAATACGTGACCGGTAAAGTGCTAAAAGGTACTTTAAAAATAAGGGATCTACTTTCAAAGTGGTAATTTACTTTATGTGCGTGATGAGTTGAAAGTGCCATAAAGTGGCCGTAAAGTAACTGTAAGATTTGCTGATGTATGCAGACTTTCAGACCAACCTGTCAATTTCACCAAAGTGACTGAAATTTGAACCCCGGACACTGGTTTAGGGAGGGGTGTCCCAGGGAGTTCGTGTGCCACGCTGTGCTAACGCACACCTCTTGTATCCAGTACTACCATATACTATATACATGAAATGGAGGGCAAGTGTACTGTATAGGTTATAGTCCCTTATTACGAGCCTTATTACGAACGTCGGTGGCACATTACGAACTCCATTACGAACCTGATTACAACTGCCGGACAGACATGATTCATATGAATTTCTTTAATCCTTACACAAGGTAGAACGAGGAAAACCTAGTGCAGTAACAAATTAATACAGGAAATACTTTTCCGCCCATCAGGTAGAACAATATACAATGGCCAATCAAGGTAGAATCATCCCCAGTGAGAAATCAGTATTCTCCATATGTGGGCATGATTTCTGTAACACTACTAGGTAATCCAGAG
The DNA here is from genome assembly GCA_038093795.1 of Retiboletus fuscus. Taxonomy (NCBI): domain Eukaryota; kingdom Fungi; phylum Basidiomycota; class Agaricomycetes; order Boletales; family Boletaceae; genus Retiboletus; species Retiboletus fuscus. The sequence continues at coordinate 1,247 of JBBPSV010000880.1, forward strand.
TGGACTTCCCCGATACACTACTTTCACTGTTTCCCGGTCGTGTGGTCTTTTCCTGGTTACAAACATACTTATAAACTCCGAAGATAAGTTACTATGGTAGGATTAACACTGGTGACTACGCGACTTATTCCAGACATCGAGGGCTTGTGAATGGACTTTTGAAAGGCATGGCCCTTCAAAGGCCAGCCTACCCTTACATGCAGCGTGTTGATGTGCAGGGAGGGTAGAGTAGGAGGAGCGAGGAAGCTGAGCGATGGTGCACGGGCATGCATATACAATCAACTAAGGCAAGTGTACGTGCATGTATGCATCGTGAGTGACAGCGATGGCCAGGGCATTAACCAAGATGGGGGGGAGCGAGAGCATGCACGTTTCAATGACAATGACAAGATGGCGACAATGAACAAGTGCAGGGCGGACGAAGACGAGTGCGCACAGGTGCGCCACGAGCAACAGCAATGACGAGTGAGGAGATTACAACACGGAGAAAATCGGAGCAATGGCATGTGCATGCGACAGAACCAGTTATGTGTGTGTGTGTGAAGACGCACAAGATGGGCAAGGTTGGAGCCTGGCAAAGCAGAGGGAAACGGGCAATGGCAATGGCGACGACAGGGAGGACAATCCCTGTGGGTTTCCCCCTGCTATTCCCTCACGGATATCAGCGAGCGCCTGCCAATCAGACAGATCCGCACCACAAGAAAGGAGAGCCTCTCAGATTAGCGCTGTGCACCTTATGTATCGTTACCTGGTATGGTCGAGGTAACACTAACGGCAGCTTGGCCAATCAGCTTTCCGAATGACTACGGCGAGACTACGGCGGCAATTGCACGGAGACCCAGCGGAATACCTGCATAGTCTGGGAAGTTTTGATATTCGCTGTAGAGCCCATTAAAACCTATTTGAGCAAGAGGAACTTGAGGGAGTTGCAGACATCCATACATACGCCGAAGACTACTTGAAGTAAACATTTTGATTGCGTACCTCACGAGTGTTAGTGATCGTCGAAACACGTTGACCACTGAAGGATACAACACAACACAGTGTGCCCCATTCCGGCGATATGAGATTTTGAAAGAAATCATTCTGTCCCGGAGTCCGTGCAAAGTTGGATCCCTTCAAGCTTCTGCCACAGCCTGAGTCAGGGTGTGTCAGCTTTGATTACGTAACAGAAGTTAACACACGTGACACGTCGTGACTTTAAGGTTAGCTTACGAACGCACATCGTGAGGACGCTCCACCGTGGGTCCCGGATCTGTTATGCTGGTGAAGTCGCTCGCCATCTTTCATTCGAACTTTCAGTGATTAGAACTGGTCCAACATGCACTGGCGTATTCAGTGCGGGACCTGTTAGTGTCTCAATCTGTCCAAGGAGCTACCAGAGCTAACTGGGCAGAGGAACTACGACACACTGGAGGCCGCATTTCTCTTGCAAATGCCAATCAATGCCGCATTTCATATTGTGGAGAGCAAAGCGCACAGCTGAATCCCAATCAGCATCACGGTGGTCCGAGGATCAGTCCCTTGGTGCGTCATAACCCTTACAGTGAGCACCTCCTGAGCTCATTTTTCCTCTGTTTATTCCTGTGTGTGCGTGCCTTTAATCCCTGTATGTCTGATGCATTCCCGTCGATGTGTGCACAGATTGACAGATGGCATTCAAGAATTAAAAGGTAAAAGCGTCCTCGAATTGCCGCCCCATTCTGCCTATCGAGCCCCACCATACCCTCATCCGTTTTGATCAAGCCGGCTGAAGTCAATTTTACACGCGCATACCTCATGGAACACTAGCGCAGTCACGTTTGTCCTCGATCGACAGCGTATACCTGGAACGACCATCTCCTTCCTTTGGCTTCTGACATAGTCGCAGTGGTCTCCAAATTCTCGCATCGTTTCCGCTTGCGGAGCGGTGGCCGATGTGGAGCTTGAGGCAACTTCAGGCCTCCACCCCACCCTCAGCTAATTAGTTTCAATTCGCGTCTCTTACATCTCGGATCCAAGACATCAGCACTGCTTCGATACGCCGCCAGACATCATAGATGGGAATCCCGGTCAGTGACCTGCAGTCGTTGCTGCCTCGTGTTCTCATTGTCAAATCCGTCCCTCGGAACTCTCCATGAAACGTGTTCCCATATGCCATGTGCCAGTCACTACCTGAGATCACGCCATCATCGCCGTGGGCAGGTATGCAGCACGAGTTTCATCTATTCATAGTACACGTGTAACGAACCATTTTGGTGGTTTAGCCTCGCAACTCATCAACCATTCTTAGCCGCGGCTCGTCTAGCCACCCTCTTGGACTTTTCGGTGACAACTCGAACCATTGAGACTAGACCATTCCGTGATTCATTCGTTATGCAAGACGGTGATCGACGGAACTGATCCAAACAGCATGGTGCTCTACAGCTCGCCGTTCCATTCGTACCGGGGACCGAAAGGATCTAGTAGGATCACACGGGATCGCATATGGGCTCCTGAGGCCCTGGCTTTGTTTGGCGACACAGCAAACCATTGAGCCCGCCAATTATAGGGTATATTTGTCAGCAGTTCTCACATTGCAACCTGCCAGTGCAGCTCAATTTTACTCCAACTCCCTGCGCTTCATGGCCTGTTGGTCTCGTGTGTGATCCCCAAGTTCTCCTTCGCGAGCCAACTAGGGCTCTTTACTTCAAACCATCACCAACCCTTGTAAAGATGGCCCCACCTCCGCCTCCGCCGCCTCCGCCACCCCCGCCAATGTGCTTTCCCTTCTCGAACAGGAAGAGATTCAGAGAAGCAAGCCCACTCATTCGTGCCGACTCGGAAAAATCTGAGACCGCATCGAACAATTCCGATAATCGCTCTCACCGCTCGCATCGTTCTGAAAGCCACAACTTTAATCGTTCCCATCACTCTAGTCGACTCGTGCGCTCGGGATCGTATTCGACCACCCGGACTCTCTCCGACCTGGAGAAACTCGAGTTCGACACTGATTCAGAAGCCTATGATGTTCCTGCACTTCCCAACAACTCCAAGCTCTCCCAACTGATGCCGGACGGGAGCAAACCAAACTTGGTCAGGGTCGATTCGAAGAAATCTACGAAGTGGGGTTATGGCTGGGGAGTTGGCAAGATTGAGGAGAGGGAACGAGATCTCTTGGAAAGAAGTCCCTCTGTTGGCTTGGCGAGATCCCCTCCGAAATATAATTCGCCTACTCGCACTTCTTCCAGGTCCAGCGGTAGCAAGCGTCCTGCCTTGTAATTTATAATATTGATAAGTTGTATGATTGTAATGTTATGATATGCTGAATGGCGATCCCATATGTATCGGCCGAGAAAAATGTGTAATCACATCCGGACATACCACAACATAGGTACTTTTCACTGGGCTTCAGTGATGCTGAGTCTCCATGTACCACATGAAAATGTCCAGCAAGTAACTGTGCCTTCCAGGTGCTGGGCGCTTCATGAGCCAATCGGCAAATTGTGTTGGACTATTCCATGTGGTGCTAAAGTGTCTCTGTGCACGTTGTCGCGTCTCCATGTGGTGATAGACTCCATGTGCGATGGGTGCAATGATGTCTGCATACTCACATTCGACTCTGCGTTCCTTCCTGACTGGTACGAATGTAGGATGTAGGTCATTGCTGATCTGGGGAACGTGGCAAAGATAGCAAATCATGCCATGGTGCCTGCAGTACTTCAGGCGTTGTCTCCACGTTTTGTAGTCGCCCCAGCTAATATTCAAATTGTTGAGAGTGAGACATCTGTTGATGAAGTGCTTGCGGTCCCCCGAAGACTTGTGGACGATGCAGATGCAACATTCTCCTAGGACTGTCTGTAACGCATGGCGGATGCGTTCTACTTCCCCTAACGATTCAATATCCTTCTTCGCCCTCAGTTCCCTAACCTTATCGCAAGCAGCATCAAAGGTATCAGGTATCATGTTTGTCTGCACAGAAGACTTGCTGTGGGTAGCATGTGATTCTGCAATGCGGACGTCGTTCTGGTTTCGTCGTGGCATGCTTGCGATGACTATTTCTTTGGGATCATGCTTTGGATCACTTGCGCATACGGAGCAATGTTCATTTTGGCCGTCATCCAGGCAGCAAATACCGCAGCCGTCCATGTAAGATGTGATGCCGTAGCGCAGGCAGCGCTTCATCCCATAGAGATATAAGTGATCCAGGACAGCTTGCTCAGTCTCGCGTTCTGTGCTTTCCTCTTTCATGCTCTGCTTCCACTCCCTCTCTGGAACAATGGTATGGCATGTGGCCACTGCGTTGTCTCGTCCACCTCTACCCATCCCTTGAACATAGTCCAGCATATCAAACGGCTTGTCGACATGGAGAATGAGGCGAACATGAGCATAATCGTTTCCAGTGCTGAATGCTGAGGTCGCTATCATGATGGGGCTGTCCTGTCCATTCCTCCATGCAATATATTCCGTCTTGCGTTGTTCATCATTCATCTTCTCTCGATCTCCCACGTAGCAATGGAAGTTTCCCCTCTGTGCCAGGTCCTTGCACATATCCACTGAAGGGACATACACCAAAGCCCTGTCATCTTCTGACCACAAGATGGAGTGCTGCTGGATGATCGCGATTGCGCGTGTTGTGAGCTGAGACCCCATGGTCTTCTCCAGGACATATTTTAGCTCTGGGCGATTTGTGCACCCTCTGTATAACTTTGTAGTGCTGGTGAGGTTGTATGTGGATTGAATGGACTGAATGAGTGTAGGCGGCAGGGTAGCACTAAGAAGGACCAGCGGCACGGATTCCGTACGAATCTGGTAGATAATTCCTAGTATCTTGCGGTATCCTTTGGAAGTCAGGGGGATATGTGCTTCATCCATCACAATGCGCACAAGCTTTTTATTCTGTACAAGGCGGGACAAGGCAGCGCGCCAATGTGACGTGAGAGACTTGTCTGCTGACACGATGATGAGATTTTCTCTGTTACGGAGCTCCGCGGTGTGCGCGTACACTTGATACGGTACGTGCAATGCTTGGAGGCGGTGTTCATAATCCATAATGAGTGATTTCAGTGGGACCACTAGCACTGTGATCTTGTCGATTTCCAACAAACTCGGTATGATAGCTAGCATTGACTTTCCGCTCCCAGTAGGCATTACAACAATCACATCCGTCAAACCTTGGAGGACAGAGTTCATAGCCTCCTTTTGTTCTGATGATCGCCATTGCAAGGTGTCGTTTCCATGCAATTCACGAATCTTGTATAGCGCAGCTTCTAATTGGTTGTTTGGCCTGGTTGTGAACCTGTGAAAGGACGACTCGTTCTGAGTACCTGCAGATCTACTGCTTTCCCCAACTGTTGACTATTCAGAAATCTCCCTTGAGGTGGACAAGGTTCAGAGATATTACCTTTCGTGCCAAGTGGCGCTGATTCTCTGTTGACGGACAAGGAAGCGAGAATAGCCCTTTGAACCTCTTCATCCTCCGACTGTTTGTCAGACTCTTGGATAGGGGAGTGCATACTGAATGTGTCTGAACGTGCTCTCTTCTTCCCCTTATAATGGGATGGAGGAGGAATTTCATCATCGGAGACGGCCACGACATCTGTGACGAAAGTCTTGAGGATGGAATTATTCTCTTTTTTGTGCTCGATATTTGATGAAGACATGGGAGGAGAATGCTCTTTGCCTGTCAGCTGGGTATTTCCTTCTTTCGGCACAAGCTCGCCTGTAGATCATCAGTGACAAAGTGTTTGAATGAGTTTCTCGAAGCTGACCTGTTAAATCATGCATCATAGAGGGGTTTATGGTGGTTGCACCTTCTTGCATTTGCTTGCCCTCGGGGTTTAACGAAGGCATAGGAGGACACGCATTGCCCATAAGCGGGGCAATTGTGTCTTTCTGTAATAGTTGACCTGCTAGATGCTTCATTTCTTGCATGATGTCGGTCAACATGGGCTGTAGGCGTTCCACCACCTTGGCTGCGACTTCGTCCGTCTGTGACAGAGTGATACCATCTTTCATAGGCCTGCTTTGTTCCACTGTAGGAGCCACAAGAGATGCCTGTTCTGATGTTGAACGCGCTTGGTCATAAGGGAGGAACTGGCCTCCTGGGGTCACCTTGCAATGTTGCTGCCATGTAATGCTGGCCTGCAAGAAAAGACGGAGGACGTCCTCAGCTGCACCTCCTAGGCTGTCTGTACTGAGACCATATATCCTATTTTCTGTTGCACGAGAGTGGCCTGCCTGCAAGGAATCGACATCTTCTGCCTTATCAAACTCCATGATGTCCTCTACATCACACTTGAACTTCCGTTTCCAGGCTGTTTGGATGTGGCGCCATGGATTTATAGTAAGGGAAAACTGAATGCGAGGCAAACTGAACCTAGCCATGACTGCAGAGAGATCCTCCGAGACGAATGATTTGTTGAAGTTGACAAACAGGTGATCTTGGTATAGTTGCACGATTTTGTCATCGTCAAAGCACACTTTGGCAGCAACCTGTGCGAAGGGGCGTGCAAGAACAAGATTTTGAATTAGAATGTCACTTGTGACTGCGTCAAGACTATGTGGGATGAGTCTGTCTTGTCCGGTGAGGGAGGATGTCTTTGAATATTGACACAACAGGGTGACATGTCGACCTAAGACGATGAGGTTGCGAACAGGCCTGGTTTGGGTGTTGCGATAAATCATGCAGGTAAGCTCTGTGCCCCTACTTGGAGATCCACTGAGCATCTCTGCTCTGAGAAGGAGCATTTTCTCCAGCTCTGCATAGTCTTGGAGCCATGTACGAAGAGCAGCACGGTTCCAGATGAGGTCTCCATTACGCTGAAGGAGAAAATCAGAAAAGGAACCCTGTCCTTCGACGACCAATTGAAGGAGATGACTACGGTTGGCCAAGCATTTATTCCTGGTGTCAAACAGGAACGAGTAGCCTACATCCTTGTTTGTGAGGTCATCTGCAAGCTCTGAATAGTCCACTCGGAGCGGAACACCTCTGAGGACCTTTTCTTCCCAGATTTTCACAAGGTTGTCTTCGGTGTCTTGCAACATGTGGCATACATCTGAGAAGCAGATGGGATTCCCTCTGTAGTTCATGGACTGCCAAGTGTTGGTATCAGTCCACCAGAGGCGTGGTAAACCCATTGTCCCGTATGCGATGGAGGATGCTCTATGCTGTAGGGATCGAAGGCTTGCAAACGTGGAGTACATATTTTCTGTGAACCATGGTTGTAGGGAATCACAGGCAGCAGCCTCGTCAATCACCTCGCTCCTCTTAACACGGCCATGAATCTCTACCAGGAAGGTTAGACGCATGCAATACTCCAGCTTGGCAATGATGGTTGTTACATGCTTGGGCTCCTTGAAAGACCCATCATGGTTTAAGGTCAGGAGAGCGAGGCAGGCTTCAGTAGGATCGGGGATGATGACTTTGTCCTTTTTCTTCCAAGTGGTGGTCCATGCCTTCAGGAGAACATCATGAATGGTTTCCATGATATTGCCAGAATTGTCCTGCGAAAGCATGGTCTGTAGCCTGGTGAGGGGACCCTGAGCATCCATGTCACTCCAATAGGATTCCCTCAGGAGCATCGCGAGAAGGCAGGTGACAGGAACAACATAAGACTGTAAAGTAGAGTCGCGGAGATGCTCGTGAAACGGTGTGTTCGATATGCCACTATGGCAGAGATTGGGTTTAATAAGGAACAAGGAAGGCAGAGTACTCACTGTTTGAGGGGATCAGGGGAGTTGAGCTTTCGTCGCACAAGCGCATCAGTGGTACCAATAAACTTGACAGCATTTTCGAAGTAACTAGATACGTGGGAGGAGAGGCCACGAAGGTGTGGCTCATGCAATTGTGGAATGGAGACATAGCGAGATAAGAGGTCTGGAGCTATGTTGAAAGATTGTACATAGAGATGCCAACCTGTTGAGAGCAACCAGGGGCTGATGAGACGACGGTCCTCGGGAATATGAAAAACCTCAGATTGTTGCTGAAGATCATTTATGAGTTGGTCAAGAAAGACTTGTTTTGATGGTAGCGGTGGTCCTGTGTGTGGTATGACTTCCCAGAAGACGCGGTGAGGTCCGAAGCCATTCTGTCTCATGCGTTGTGCTTTGCAAGAACGCCATTGTGATGGACGAGGAATGTGGGAGTGCTCTTTGGTGTGGTGCTGCTGGATGGATGCACAGTTTCCGAAGACAGATAAGCAGTAGTCACAGGCAAGAGCATCTTGAATTGAAAGACCATTGACAGGGGTTCTGGGACCGCATATCATTGTTGGTAGCTCTGCAACAAGGTCAAGATCTTGGATGGCGGAACTGAACTTAGAACTATTCAAGGAAGAGGTAAGCTGTGGGTGTTTGTTGCGCAGGTGGCTTAAGGCCTCTCGATTAACCACACCCTCTTGACAGAGCTCACAAACAAGGAAGTGGAACTCGGTATTGATCAAGAGATGAAGGCGGTTGAGATAAGAATGTGGAAGGAATGGTGGACAAAAGACATGCTGTGCAGTGACTGGATTGGTGGATTCAAGGGGAGTGGGAGGTGGGTGGTCGGAAGGAGGATGGAGGGAGGGTACTGAGGTCTTCTGAGGGCCGATTGTAGGCTCTTGGTCGACAAGAGAGCGAACATCAGGGCATTCTTGAGGTGCATTGAAGTACGTGGTTCTAACAGACTGAAAGACACTGAGGATGAGATTCTTGTAGGGAAGGAAGAGAACAAACCGCATCAGAAGGAAGCATAGTGAGAGTGGGAGACCTGGGGGTAAAAGAAGAGGGAGAGCGCATGGAGATCTCGTTTGCATCCGACTGAGGTGGTCCGCAAAATTAGGGAAATTAAGATGAAAATACAGGAGATGAGTGAATTCGTGGGACATACAGGGTGGGGTGAAGGTGACTTCATGTGCAGGTCTGCTGTCGACTAAGCATAAAGTGCATGAGAGAGAAATGGTGCATATTGGTACAGATGGACGAATACCTTTTGTTCTGGTCCCACCCAGGTAGTCTGTACCTTTTTAATATGCTTCAGCAGTGCATCCGAAGTGGAAAATCCGGAAGGTTTTGGACAGTCGGGGTGTGAGCAGTAGCAAAGAAAAACATTGTTCTCATTGCGATTAATGGCAATCTTCTGCCCATTGTACAACTTGACAGACGCACTGGGCGCACATTTCTTGACATGTGTTATGTACGTATTTTTGTTATCGAAGGTATCATCGCAGTGACGGCAGTGATGGGGCATTCTGAAGCTGATGATGAGCGGATGATAAGAAATGTAAAAATCAGTGGAGAGAGTGGTGAGATGGATAATTATATTCCGACTGAAGCAACCCCATTACGAACACACATGCAAACCCCAAAGCTTCATTACAAATATTGTTGTGGAAAGACGTAAATTACTATATTACGACCTTCAGCGCTTATTACGAACGTATGCACGAACGTCAACACTTCACTACGAACTTATTTACGAACACATGAGTTACCACATGGGCCTTGTATCAGCTACTCAGGACCAGTAAAACAATCTCGTAAAAGTGAGGTAAGCACAACCCGACAATCTGACCATGCAAAATAAAACCTAATTGGCTTTCAGTCACATGAGCAAGTACAGTGGGCGAGAAGGATCACATTACATTTTCAAAAATTGAGATCCGATGTCAACTGTCCCAGCATCAGCAATTCAAAAACTCTGTGCAGAGAGGTCTGCGCACAGAATATAAAAGGGTTAGCGTAGTTTGCATGCTGTAAGAGAAAGCGTCGCCTCATCCTCGGCACAAGTTCAGTCTACAAGTGCCTGTACGCCTTCTGCCAGTGGTCGCACATGTCGACATGGGTTCACAAATGATGAATCAACGCAGACACTTTCGGGCGAAGCGGTGATGGGTGAGGCGAGGGTTTCAATGAGCTCGTTAGGCTGGTCGAGAATGCTGGGAACATCGTCGGCATTTAAAGGTATGGTCTGGGTCGCAAGGGCAACGAGAGGGTATCGATAAGTTCGTTTGGGCCGTTGCTAAGCGAAGTAGCATTGTTGGAGAAAATAGAGAACTCGTTGAGATCGAAAAATCAACTACGTCGTCCGACGCATCATTTGCGTGAATCGAGCAAGGTGAGTGGGTGGTAATGGTGTTGAGTGTGTGTATTATTTTGGCACTCACCCCAGAAATGATCCGCTCTGCATTTAGAGTAACTGGAGTCTGACCATTGAACCGGAACCTTGTTACTGAGGAGATGATGGCTGCAAGTTTGGAGACATCATCTCAAGGCCAACTACCTCTTCCACAGGCTAGTCCCGTTCGCATCATCACCAATTTGATGCGTCAGTATCGAAATGACTTGGCGGAGAATAGCACCCAACATACCCCAGTTCCATCAACCCCCATTGACACGATGCCAGTGCCTGGACCATCCCAAATCCCACAACAATCTTCAATGATAGGCAGTACCAACCGTTCACTGCCACGGCAGTGAAGGATGCTGTCGAATCATTGATATCTAATATCAGCCTCATTTCTTGTTGTTGATCCCCGCCCCACCACCTGCCCTAATTCCCAACTCTCGTTAACACAGGGAAAACGCACACATGCACTGCTAGATGAGGAACCAACCAACAAAAAAGAATATGCTTACTGAGCTACGTGATTCCTACGAGCGAAAGCACAAGTCAAAGACAGTCCTCCTCGGAATGCAGTCAGCGGTTGTTTTGCAGTCGATTTTTTGCGATCGCTTGTCAGGCGAGTTAGCAGCGCAGAAGGAAAATCGGAAGGAGAAGAAGAAGGGCCAGCTGAATGGTGATGGTCCTCCGAGATTACTCACAGGTGATGAATTTTATAATCGCGTTGTTGAACATCAGAAATCTTCCGACGCAGTGAAGGCGGCGCAAGAAGCTCGCTGGAAACGGAAAGAGGAACAATCTGGGGTGCTGACGGAGTGGAAGAAAGTGGAGTCTGTGCGGAAAAAACGAAATGCTGAGCGCAGAGAGGCTTACCACGAGGCAACACGCTTATGGAAGGAGGAGAACGACCTTGCTAAGCAGGAGCAAAGCCGGGTGGGGTGAGCAAAGCCGAAGCTAGGCAAGCTGGAGCCACAGGCTCCAAAACCAGGAGCTGAGCAAGGAGGTCTTGGTGACAAATGCACATGAGGAAAATAGAGACGGTGTGGCCAGTGAAGATGAGCAAAGTGACTCGAACGCGGATAGTGATGGTGAGAGTGCAGAGGGGGTGACCAGATACGATATCGCTTAGATATCGTGGCTGCGACGCGGCATACCTTTTTGGTCGTGGTTCAAGTGGTGGAGTTAGCATGATAAGTGCACAATCCTTGTTCAGAATCACAGAAGTATAACATTTATCCTGTTCTCTAAATTTTTTTTCTACTGTACGTTTCAGTATAGACAGTCTACAGTGGACAGCACTGCTATAGCTATGAGCTGAGAAACGTTGGGTTTTCATAACTAATTATGTAAGGGTCCAGGGTAGTAGTACCTGGGATACGTTGGAACCGAATCCCAATTTTTGAAAGCTTAACCTGATCCTTCTCAGTCTCGCCCGGTGACCGTAATTCGGTGAGATTTTCAAAGAGAGTACACGACGGCGCTTAGCGACAGGTGAGAGGATAATTAACACGAATATGGAGGTTCGCATTATAATGGGCATGTCAGGGACACTA
>JBBPSV010000881.1:0-12860 GCA_038093795.1 Retiboletus fuscus
CAGGCAACTGCAACTGGTCAAGTCTGAAAAATCAGGCAACTGGCAACTGCAGTCCAGTTGCGACCAGTTGCAGTCCAGTCCAGTTGCCAGTCTTTTTGCAGTTGTGCAACTGGACTTTAAAACACTATATATTGCATAGGACCCACAGCATATGCAGTACCATGGGGATCTTGACTGGTGGGAAGTATCGTTCATCAAGTTGACCCCACTCGGTTGGAGTCCAAGTAAAGGCCTTCTCATGTTCACAAATGAGCCACTGGACCAACTTCAGTTCCTCTGGCCAAAGCCATTTCACCAGATCGAGGTCAAGCACATCGGTGTGCTCTTGGGTGAAGTGGACTCCTGGGGTAAAATCAGGTGGGTGAGTAGGTAATGGTTTCAACCCTTTGAGCAGGTTATCAGGTAACCGGCGGACGATACAGAACTCCTCCATGAGAGGAGCCATGACTGACCAGACCTTTTTAGCAACCAGTTTATAAATGAGACAATGGCGGACCAGATCAAAATGGTAAATGGATTGTAAAGCTGAGATGTGATGGGGGCTCAATATGGACTGAGTAGAGGACAGGTAATCATAGGAAGGGGAGCAGTCTGACAAAAGAGAAGATCAGTCTGAAAATGACTGAAATGAAAAACACGAGACAGATGGACGGAGAAACAAGGTGAAATATGCGAAGGAAGATCGTGTTGTAGGCTCTCCCCAACCTTTCGGCGGATCATCGATATTTAAAAACCCATCTCTACAATGGATTGATGGTTTGCACAATGCTGTCCGTGATGGCAGTGAGGACATCCTTCCATCCAAGGGCGGGTAGGTAGTTTATAGAGCTTTCTGGTGTTTGGGTCATGAAGTGTGATCATTTGCAAACTGTCCAGGAAGTCCTCGGTCATGGCGGACATTACGCAGTGAAAAGGACGACCAAGCAGAAGATCGAAATTAGCATGAGGGATTACCTGAACTTGAAGAGAGACCTCTCCAGCCCCAAAGTCCAACTGAAGGTTCTTGAGCACACCAAGAGTGGACTCAGTTGATGCATTCGTGTTTGACATGGTCATGATGTGGTCAGACCGGACTGGCAGTCCGAGACTTTCCCATATCTGTTTGGGCATGGCAATGATCTCAGAACTGGAATTGAGGACGCTGGTAATCAACCGACTGGTCCCAAGTACCTTCGCATCAAGCGACCTAAGGGGCAAACTATGATGAGCAACAATGTCACTGTCAGCATTCCAGATAACCCAATTGCCGAACTTGCACTCAACTGTGCTGGGGTCACAGCTAGAGAGCTCATTGACCTGGACTACATTCGTGTTTGATATGCGCTTGCTAGTGGTGAGCTCGCGGAATTGCTTCCTGAACTCGGGAGCCATGGTGAAGAGGTCCCTTATGGGAACCAGGACACTCGAGTCAAGTACCCAGTCAAGAACTTGCTTAGGAGCAGTCTTGTCCTTGAGAGGGTGTTACGCGTAGCGTACTGACGAGGTTTGACTAGGATGACTCTAAAGTCTTCAGAGGGATTGTTACGAGTTGACCTGGCTCCGTTTATTTTCTTTCTTTTTCACTTAGCTTAGTCTCAATGGATCGCTATCCATCTCGTCTGGCGCTACCCAGACTACTCCCGTACGGCACGTAGGTCGACATTCCCACAGACCGCATCTCTTCTTCATTTCTGACTAATGATCCTGCTGTCATTGTCGCTTCGGGCCGTTCCGGCCACTTCTCTGTTTCACGATAATCTTTGATTGACAGCTGCTTCTGATCGACACTGATCGACAGATCCACAGTGGATATGACTCATTTCGACTCGTCCCAAGTCTCTATGATTCCTCGAGTCATATCTCTCTTAGTTCTGCTGTTTCCCGCTCGTTCCATGGCGTTCTACGACGTTCTACAGCTCACGTATATAAACCTTAGTCTCTACGCTTGTATTCCTTAAGCTAGAGCTACTCAATACATTCTTGAGATAACTCCTACGCTCGATCTCCCAAGACCGGGATAAGACTCGTCCTCATCGGACTCCTCATATCCTTCGACGCTGAGCGTGCTCTTCGTGAGCAGATACCTCACCTGAAGGGTCTTAGTCGTACCGTAGCATCTAGAACGCTGGTACTCCCTCAGTCCCAGAACATCCTTTGAGTCTACGCTCAACCCTATCCGGGCCAAGCGTAACAAAAGCTCTAGCTTACCACGTCGTGGCTACCATCGAGTAGGCCCTCCTCCTCAGCCCGACCGCCACCGATCTCCACCTCGTGGAGAGCCACTGAATCACCAGACCCCGAGTCCTCAGCCTCAGAAACATCGGACTCAGAAGCCCCTACTGAAGGCTCTGATAACCCTGACCTAGATCTCGAGCTACGCTCTCCCAACGAGGAAGCAGAATCACAAGAACTCTCCAGACTACTGTCCCACCAGCTCTCAGCCGGCGCAGTTATCCCTCGCAGCCCCACCCCGCCGTCACCGACGCCGATCACTCAAAGTGGTCATATATTCCCAGCTACGGCACCCCCAGCCCCTCAGCCTCAGACTCCCACCATGGGAACCAAGCCCACAGAAATCCGCCTCGGAGTCCCTGAAGACTTCGACGGAAACCTCACGAAGGCGAAGCCCTGGCTTCGTTCGGTACAATTGTACCTCTCGATCAACGCAGAAATCTACAACGACAATGCTAGGCGAATCGCCTACGCACTCTCTTTCATGAAGAAAGGTACAGCATCCACATGGGCTGATACCTTCCGAGAATCCAAGATCTCCGGCGGAGGCTTTTCTCTTGGGAAGTGGTCCGACTTCGTTTCCGAATTCGAAGGGGTTTTCTCTCACTCAGAATCAGTCACCAACGCACTCACCTGGCTTGCCACCAAGTGAATGATCCCTGGAAAGAAGGGCGAGTATTCCCCTTCTTTGGCTAATTATACTGCACAGTTTAGGTCCAAGGTATCCGTCGCAGGAGTAACCGATGATTCGGTTCTAGTCTCCTATTACTCTGCGGGTATACCCAAAGACTTGATGTTCGACATTCTCTGAATGGAGAAACCCCCCACCAAGGTAGCCGACTGGTACAAGAAGGTTGCCCTCTTCGACTCTCACCGCCGCCGAGCCCAAGGGATCGCGCAACAGCACAAGAAACCTGGTACTTCGTACGTACCAACCTACTCTAAGAAGGAAGAAAAGGACCCCGACGCCATGGACGTCGATGTGGTCCGTCTTCCCCCCAAGCTCACTGAAGCCGAAAGGCAGAAGTGTTTCAAGGAAGGCCGATGCCTCTGATGCTGACAGACCGGTCATATGGCAAAGGAGTGTAAGGTCTATGAATCGCCGAAGAACCCCAAGAAGACCCGCAAGGTGAAGAAGGATGATGTCCCTGAGCTAGCTGACTGCGAAGACGATGATGACGAAGTCGAGTCAGTAGCTAGAATCTCCTTCTCCCACAAGGATTTTTAGAATGGAGGACCCCATCAACGCGGACTCCTCCTCGGTGTGCCAATGTACTAGTATCTGAGACTCGCAAATCTATGCAGATCCCAGTTCAACTCATCGTACCTGTGCACTCTCTCAAAGCCGTTGACACCTGCGCCCTGATTGACAGTGGTGCCGATATCTCCTGCATCGACTGGGACTTCGTGCGAAAGCACAAGATCCCCACCACCCGACTCCCGAAACCCATCCCCGTTTGGAACGTTGACCAATCCAGCAACTCTCACGGGGCAATCCGGTTCACTTGCACCCTCTACGCCAACACCGGAGGAATTACCCAGAAAGTTCTCTTCCATGTCATGTCCTGCAGAAGTGAAAACGTCATCCTTGGACTCCCTTGGTTGCGCTCCACCAATCCTATGATCGACTGGACTAAACAGACGATCGATATCCCAGAATCCTGTGACCAGTCTAAGACTCTTTTCCAAGAACACAACGTCGCTACCTCCGAACATAGCGACCAATTCAAGAGACCCAGCTTCAACTGGACCCCACCATGTCAGGTCAAAGTCAACTGCGTCGAACACGCCCGACTCTATGAATATCTCGACGAAGAAACAGAGAACGAATTCTGCCAGAGAGCTCACGACCATTATAGAATCGGCCGAATCCAACGGTGTGGATCACGATTCTACCCCCTCGGATCTCCGGTCATCGCCAAGATTACCTCCGCAATGCAGTTAGCACAAGCGGAGTTCAACAAGAAACCCGAAGTCACCCTCCCAGCGGAGTATGAGCAGTTCCGAAAGGTGTTCGAAGAACGACCAATCGGACAACTCCCACCGGAACGGACTTATGACCATGAGATCAACCTCAAGGAAGGCTTCGAACCCAAGATCGGCAAGCTGTACCCGCTATCTCCGCGAGAACGCGAAGCCACCGAAGCCTTCTTAGAAGAGAACCTCCGGTCCAGTGCTATCCGCCCCTCGAACTCCCCACAAGCATCCCCTTTCTTCTTCGTCCAGAAGAAGGAACTCGACGCCAATGGTAACCCGAAGCTTCGCCCTTGCATGGACTACCGGAAGCTTAATGACCAGACCATCCGAGATGCGTATCCCCTACCCCAGATTGACGACCTCATTAACAAAGTGCAAGATGCAAAGGTCTTCACTAAGTTTGACGTCCGATGGGGGTACAACAACGTCCGCATCAAGGAGGGACACCAATGGAAAGGCGCCTTCCTTACCCACAAAGGCCTCTTCGAACCCATGGTCATGTTCTTTGGCATGACTAACTCCCCTGCCACGTTCCAGCGTTTCATGAACGATTCGTTTAGGGATATGATCTCGGAAGGATGGCTCGTCATTTATATGGACGACCTCCTTATCTTTTCACCAGACGAACAAATCCACACGGAACGGACTAAACGAGTTCTCCAACAGATGGAAGAACTCGACCTCCACCTTCGCCTGTCCAAGTGTTCCTTCGCCACGGACCAAGTGGATTACCTTGGCATAATCCTGTCTCCTGGGAAGCTCGCCATGGATTCCGTCAAGCTCGACGGGATCACCTCCTGGCCCGCCCCAACTTCCATTAAAGAAGTCCGGTCTTTCCTTGGGTTCGCCAACTATTATCGGCAATTCATACCGGACTATTCTACCATTGCTCGCCCCCTCATAGACCTTACTAAGAAAACCCAACCTTGGCGTTGGGACGCACCACAGGAAACCGCGTTCCACTACCTCAAGGAACTCTTCCTCTCGAAGCCAGTGCTTCGTCTCCCCGACCCCAGTGCACCGTTTGCCATCGCGACCAACGCCTCTGGCGTGGCCACGGGTGGTATTCTACTCCAGACCGACGAGAATGGTGCTTGGCACCCTTGCTCATACCTATCCCAGTCATTTTCCCCCGCAGAGCGAAACTACGACATCCACGACCGCGAACTTCTCGTGATCATCTGCGCTCTCAAGTCTTGGCGCCATCTCCTGCATGGCTCCTCCACCCCAGTTCAGGTCTTCACCGACCACAAAAACCTCACGTACTTCCGAGCTCCTCAGAACCTCAATCGACGACAAGCCCACTGGTTACTAGACCTCGCGGACTTCGATTACAAGATGATCCATGTTCCCGGCTCTCTCCTCGCAGGACCGGATGCCTTGTCCCACTGCCCGGACTTCCTCGCCCATGCCCCGGACAATACCCAGACGGTTCTCCTCCCAGACTCTATCTTTGTCCGTCTCATTGACTCTGCACTCCAGGATCACATTAAGACTACATCGAAAGACGATCCCCTCTTCCTCCAGACCCTCCAAGCCTTCGATGGCTCCATTCCGCCAGCTTTTCGCTCTCGCCTCAGCGATTGGCAACTCCATGAAGGCGTCCTCATCTACATTCCCCCCGTCGCCAGGCTGCGTCAATCCATCCTCCAACGCTGCCATGACCACGAGTCGGCTGGTCACCCTGGCTTTCTTAAGACCCGACAGCTCATTGCGAGCGAGTTCTGGTGGCCTGGTTTGGCCCAGTATGTTCGCAAGTATGTCGAGGGTTGCGCCCCATGCCAGCAACACAAGGTCAACACCACCCCACGACCCCTCCTCTCACCCCCAACAAGTCCACCGCCACTCGACCTTTCCAACAGATCTCCTGTGACATGATCACGGATCTCCCCGAGTCCAACGGTTTCACGGCTGTTATAGTCTGGGCCGACTACGCGTCTTCGAAGGGGGCTATTTTCTGCCCTACTACTAAGACCGCCACGGCGGAAGACGTTGCCACCCTCTATTTTAAGAAAGTATACCCCAGATTCGGCCTCTACGAGAAGATCATCTCCGATCGGGGCCCCCAATTCGCATCTCGCTTCGCAAAAGAACTCGGTAGGCTTCTCGGATGTTCCCTTGCGTTGTCCACCGCATATCACCCCCAGACGGATGGGGAAACGGAACGGATCAATCAGGAACTCGAGACTTACCTATGGATCTTTGCGGGAAACAACCCCACCACGTGGGCTGATCGGCTGATCCACGCCGAGTTTGCTCACAATCACCGCCCTCATTCCGTCACCGGTAAATCCCCGTTTTACCTAATGATGGGGTATGAACCTACTCCGGTCCCCACCGTCCTCCCACTCTCGGATCTCCCCGCCGTGGAAGATCGTATCAAGGAACTTACTGCTGCCCGTCAAGAAGCCCTTGCTGCGCACGAATTAGCTAGGCAAGTCATGGCTTCTCGGAACAAGAAGAATTTCACTCTGTTCGAAAAAGGTGATCAGGTCTGGCTCGAGGCCAGAAATTTGAAACGAAACCTGACTCACCCGAAATTTGCCCCGAAATGTGAAGGACCTTTTACCATTGTCAAGGTACTGTCTCCGATCACGTATCAACTCCATCTTCCCAAGACGTGGAAAATACACCCGATCTTCCACGCCTCACTCCTCACCCCATACAAGGAGAACTCCGTGCACGGCCCTAACTTCCCATCACCCCCGCCCGACCTTATCGATGGCGAAGAACAATACGAAATTGAAAAGATCATACGACACCGGGGCTCCACTGCCAACCGACAGTTCCTTGTACGATGGCACGGCTTCACCGCCTCCGACGACACCTGGCTCCCAGAACAGGAATTCAAACATGCCCAAGCAATCCTTCGAAGCTATAAGAAGCTTCACCCCAAGGTCTTCCCTCCTTAGAACTCTACGTGCTGGTCTCTTCGTGAGAATCACCAACCGAGCTCTATCACACCTTCTTCTATCAACAACATGTCTTACTCCCCATCCACCGAGTCGTCTCTCACCGAATCCTCTGTTACCTTCACCGACTCCGCTCTCCCTTCCCTTGAGGGAGTCGATGATTCTTCCCCTCTCACTCAGGAACTGTCTATCCCCACCATCTACCCCCCTATGGTCCTGGCCGATGATTGCACTAGCACTGAAGCCACTCCTGGGTGGAACACTACCCCGCTCCCTTGGCCCTCTGTCCTCGAAGAGGAAGAGAAGCCCAAGACGATCCTCTCAGTCAATGTACCCCGCTTCGCTTATACCCTTAGGTCCGACCCGCTGTCATGCAAGTCCGGACGACTCCTCCAGACCCGGCTCCGAGACTCCCGTTTGGCCGCGACTATGCAGGCCCATCTAGATGTAGATTCTCCTCTCGAATCCCTATACTTAGCATTTTTACAGGTCTCTCGTCTCGACCCCATCGCTTCCTTCACCTCCGCCAATGCCCAGTCGGAGTTTTTCTCCACCCAGCTCCGCCTTGTAGCCCGCCGCATCCGATCTTACCTCCTGTCCGCCATGCACCAGCTGGACATGCTGGACTTCGTCGCTGACATTGAACGTTATTCGCAGGACCTAGCTAGGGCAGGTCTCCCTCTTCCTCCCATTCGCCCCTCGCTCCCAGTCAAAACCATTTTAGTCCCTTCGCCAGCTGAGCCTGTTGCTCCGACGCCGTCTGCGTCGTCCTCTCCGTTATCCCCTAGCGAAGTGAACCTCATCGATCGACTTGAGCGAGTCCATCTCATGAATGAAGGTGAGATCAATCTCAGCCCTGATCACCCCCTTTACAACGCATCCTGCTTTCACTGTCACCGCCTTGGACACTGGTGCATTGACTGCCCAGAATACAAGTGCCCATTTTGTCTCCGCATGTGCCCCGGACACATTCAGAACCAGTGCCCACTCTGTCGCCATCCCCATCCCGCTACCCCGTCCTCATCCTCCCAATCCTCTAGTTCCTCGCGCTCGTCACAAAGGTTGCACCGTCCGCGACCTCGCCCGCTTGCGTCTCGGATCCAGGACGAGCCGGAAGTCGATTACACAGATGACGTATGGGACGACACAGCTTACGCCAATGTCACGGGTTCCCCCAATGGGGGCTACATTGACCTCTAGATATCCTCAAGTGGCATTGAGGAGCATAGGAAGGGGGTAATGTTATGAGTTGACCTGGCTCCGTTTATTTTCTTTCTTTTTCACTTAGCTTAGTCTCGATGGATCGCTATCCATCTCGTCTGGCACTACCCAGACTACTCCCATACGGCACGTAGGTCGACATTCCCACGGACCGCATCTCTTCTTCATTTCCGACTAATGATCCCGCTGTCATTGTCGCTTCGGGCCGTTCCGGCCACTTCTCTGTTTCACGAT
This sequence comes from Retiboletus fuscus, assembly GCA_038093795.1. Lineage (NCBI taxonomy): Eukaryota > Fungi > Basidiomycota > Agaricomycetes > Boletales > Boletaceae > Retiboletus > Retiboletus fuscus. Next base: position 8,556 of record JBBPSV010000881.1, read on the forward strand.
AATCTTTGATTGACAGCTGCTTCTGATCGACACTGATCGACAGATCCACAGCAGATATGACTCATTTCGACTCGTCCCGAGTCTCTATGATTCCTCGAGTCATATCTCTCTTAGTTCTGCTGTTTCCCGCTCGTTCCATGGCGTTCTACGACGTTCTACAGCTCACGTATATAAACCTTAGTCTCTACGCTTGTATTCCTTAAGCTAGAGCTACTCAATACATTCTTGAGATAACTCCTACGCTCGATCTCCCAAGACTGGGATAAGACTCGTCCTCATCGGACTCCTCATATCCTTCGACGCTGAGCGTGCTCTTCATGAGCAGATACCTCGCCTGAAGGGTCTTAGTCGTACCGTAGCGTCTAGAACGCTGGTACTCCCTCAGTCCCAGAACATCCTTTGAGTCTACACTCGACCCTATCCGGGCCAAGCGTAACAGGGATCTGCTCACAAAGAGCACGCTTGATGAAGAGATAACTTTAGAGTGAACATGGTTTGCCTTAGGGACCCGAGGTGACCCAGAAGTATACGCTAATATTGCGCAGATTCTGAATAGTTTTACAGGAAGCGGAGTGATACTTTAAATAAGATAGTAGTGATGTGCACGGACCATGAGAGAGAAAAAGGAAATCCACTAGCTAGGGAATACGGAGGACACGAGTCATTACAAGAGAAATGACTAAGGAGAGGTAAGTCCAAGAGGAGAGATAGTCAGGGTAATTCTACGAATAGCAGATGGGTGGGACCTGTCAACATCAAGAAGTGTTCTAGACGAGAAGAAAGGTTGCCTCTCCAGGTACATAAAGGAAAAGATAGAGAGAAAAGAAAGACTAGGCGATGAGGAAAGAAAATTGTAACATTACCCCTTCTGTATAATTGAGCCCCAGGTTCAATGACTAACCCAGGATTCACCCAAGCATCAGACTGAGGGGAGAGAGGGACCACCATAGATCGCCATCTGTTGAGAGGGGGATAGATGTTCAAACGGACATTCATCCGCGATGTGACCCGGTTGACGACAAAGTCCACAGTTTCTATGGGGGCAGAAGTGGGCAGCATGTCCCCAGTTATGACAGAAATCGCATTGGACCCTAAGGCAAGAAGTGGAGGAATGTCCTGGTGCTGGGAGGTCACAGCTTGGGCATCGGAAGTTGGAACAATCCTTGAGGTAGTGACCCAACGTATTACAATAGAAGCACCTGGTAGAGGGGGTTGCAGGCGTACGTATGAGGGCTGGGGGTCTAGGGAGTGTTCGAAAGGGGGAGGATAGGGCTTGTCGTCCACCGGAAAGAGGGATGTATCGAGGAGCATCATGGGGAATGGGGATCGTATCATCCTCTGAGGAAGAAGATTGAATGTCTTCTTCATCATCTGTGGCAACCAAGGTGGGGGTATCAGGGGGTGGGGATGAAATCCGGGAAGCTAGTGAGATAGGAGCGTTGACAGGAAGGGGGGGGGAGAAGGGATACGAAGGGAAGAATCTGAGTTTAGTAAGTAAGTCTCTCTCAGGTCGTGTGGCATGAGGAGGAAAAGACGACGGAAGGTAGGATAGATGTGAATAGGGGTGATACCTTCGACGAAGGTACCAAAACCATGGAGGTGTAAAGCATGTAGTACGTGCCCAGGAAGTTCACCCAGGATTAGACGGAGGGGAGCATCGTGAGGATGAAGGGTCTGCTCCAGTTGTTGTGCATGGAGGATTGCATGAAACAGTTGGACCAGCTCTTGACTAATCTCGTCCATTGTAAACAAGGCATTGTTTTTGATGAGAAGGGTTAGAGTCGGGTCATCGAGAATGGCAGCATAGAGCAATTGAATCCAATAATCTGGTAATAAGGAGGGTCTGACTGGGCGGTTTCTAAGGGGGGTGGCAGCGGAAGGGGAAGGGGGGGCAGACATCTTTAGAATGGAGAAGAGAGGCGGTGGAGTTGAGGTCGACGACAGTATTCCGTGAGGAAGTAAGCTACTGCGAGGGCCCAGATTACTACGAGGAGGGTAGCGAAGATTATAGTGGGGATGTTGTGAGGAGGGGGGCGTAGTTGGAAGGGCATTCACTATTTTGCGGTGAAGAGTTTGGTGAGGAATAGGGTGAGAAACCAAAGGGTGATGAAGAGGAATAATAAGATGATGGGCAGAATTTCGTTGTAAAACTGCATGAAAATGGGGTACACCTTGCTCTGGGAGGAATCTGCTCATGGGGAGCACGCTCACGAGAGGAAGTGTGGGTGTTTAGAGGTGATGGAGGAACTTGTATCTAGACAGGATTTTATTGGCATGGCGGAGGTTGGATTCGGGTTCCCAGGTATTTTCCGAAGAAGGGTATCCTTTCCAAGCAGTCAGGTACTTCCATCTGTTGCTAGGGCCTTTATGGGCGATGATGGCTTCCACTTCATATTCCTCTTCTTGGTTAATGAGGTCCGGAGGTGGGGTTTGGAAGGCTGGACCATATGCCTCAGTCGTATGGTAGGGGGATAAGAGGGAAGCATGGAAGGTGTTATGGATCTTCCAAGTGGAGGGGAGACGGAGTTCATATACTAAAGGAGAGAGGATCTTGGAGATCTCGAAGGGACCCAAGCGTTTGGGAGCTAATTTCCTGGAGGGGTACCTTAGTCTAAGGTGTGTGGTTTCCAATCATACCTTATCTCCGACTTTCCATGACGGAAGTGTCCCTGGTCTTCTGGAGGCTAGGACCCTTTGAGCAGATTGATGGGCAGCAAGGGCTTCTTTCCTGGCAAAATCCAGGGATTCGAGGCGATTTTCCAAGGCGGGGAGAAAGGTCTTTCCCAGGGGGGGGGTAGGCACGAGGTTCGTAACTGTAAAGTAGAGCGAACGGGGATTTCTTGGTGATGGAGTGGGGAGCTGAGTTGTGGTGGAATTCAGCGGCGGTAAGATAAGAGGACCAGGTCGTGGGATTGTTGGAGCAGAAGATGTGGAGGTAGGTTTTGAGTTCTTGATTGATTCTTTTGGTCTGCCCATCGGTTTGGGGATGATAAGCAGTGGATAGTTTAACGTCATATTTAAGGATTCTGGCGAGTTCTCTGGCGAAGGCAGAGGCGAATTGAGAACCTCTGTTGGAGATAAGAGAGTCATGGAGGCCAAAGCGTTTGAATACATTGTCAAAAAATAGTTGGGTGACACCTGCTGCATCGACTGTTTTGTTGCAGGGAATGAGAATTACCCCCTTGCTAAGGTAGTCGACCATGACTAGCACAGAATCGAACCTGCCGGAGGGAGGCAAGTCTGTGATGAGATCAACCGACAGGTGTTTGAATGGGAGGGGGGAAGCGGGGGGAATAGGACAGAGGGGGGGGCAAGTGGGGTGAGTGTTGGTCTTGTTCTGTTGGCATACCGCACACCCATCTATATAGCTTTTGACAAAGGAAGAGAGGCCTGGCCACCAGAAGTCTCATTTGAGGATGCGCTTGGTGCAAAAGATTCCCATATGACCTGAGAGAGGGGAGGAATGGATGGAGGCTAGGAGGGAGGATTGAGTGGAGGGTGGGACATAGAGGCGTCCTTTGAAGTAGAGGTGGCCGTTGTCGAAACTCCAATCATTGAGTGAAGCATGGGTGAAAAGAGGGGAACCTTTGTCGAGGGCGGCAAAGGCTTTGAGGACGAAGGGGTCAAAGGATGAGGAATTGTGAATGTGACGGGCGAGGGTTGTTACATTTTTCCCTGACTTGTCCTTTCTACTATGCTTTCCTTGACCCTACACTTACCTTTTTGCCTCGGACCCCATCGTTTCGCGGTTCGAACCCCGCCTCACGATATCTTTTCCCGTGTATTACTCATAGCGTTCTTAAACATTCTACCGACTTCTATGCTTTGTAAAACGCTGACTCACCATTGTTCCTCAGCGTTCTACCAGATTCTATATCGTGTATTACTCATAGCATTCTTAAACGTTCTACCGACTTCTATGCTTTGTAAAACACTGACTCACCATTGTTCCTCAGCGTTCTACCAGATTCTATATCTGACTCATCCTTATTCTACGGCATTCTATCTCGTGCTATTCAACTACCACGGCTTGCCTATTTAAACCGTAGCACTCGACCTGTAACACTAAGCTTGATCTTCTCAATTTCACGAGTACTTGCGGACTTCGTCTGATCCTCTTGTCTCAGCCTCTGTCCACCCTTCGAGTCTACCTCAAGGGAAGCCCTCTAGTAGCACCACGGTGTAGAAACAACGGAAAGTTCAGGTTAACTTTCCTATATGTGAAGGGTACGTTCGTTCGTCCCTATAAGGAGGTCCAAAGGCGGAGGTGGTATGCCGGATGGAAGGTGGTCCGAGGAAGAAGGA